>JABEEJ010000133.1:0-124290 GCA_013363135.1 Fusarium brevicatenulatum | reverse complement strand
GGGTTTGGTTGGGGGCTGGGCTGGTACTTGGCCAGCTCTGACGAGAGGGATGCGACTTGATTAGCGCAGAGCGTCTGTTGGTTTAGGACCCTTGATTGACATTGTGTTTGCTCTGCAGATATCATGGCTTCATAGCTTGCTTTTTGAGTAGAGATGCTCGCCTCACAGCTTGTCTTGTCTGCAGCCAAGGCTGAAGCCACTGTGCTCGAGCAAAGATTTGCTGCCTCTACTGACATGCTTGCCTTGCCTTGAATAAAGCATCCGTCGTACTCTGGACAGGAAACCCCTGGTGGACAGACGCTGTCGCATGAGACTGGCAGCGGGTCCAGCCCACGAGGCCCTCTCGCAGCAACTGATCGGTTATTACTAACAATAATCATAGAGGAAATAGGATATTTCATACCAATTGAGGGGCCTCGAAGGGCAAAGAGCAGAAAGGTACTTGGAATGTGCATTTGGAGTTAATTGTCATTCGGTCTGAGCGCAAGTTCAATAAGAGTTGGCTGGTAGGGGAGCGTAACTGGGCCTGATTCGCCATTTATAGTTGGCCTTTTCAGCTACATATTTAGAAGACATGAATAAAATTCAGAACTAGTAGGATGCGAGCAAGTCGAGCTGAATACATGTATTGGAACGCATTGACCTCGAATGTCAAAGCGTGTTGCCCACGTCGCCAACTGCATGATCGGCTTACAGACAGAGGAAGCCATCCTTGCTGTCAGCTCCAATTTCTGTAGCGATCCTTTCCCTATTTCGCTCGTCGCATAAGCCGGCGTGCTGCCATTCGACAAAAACTTGCTCAACGGCACATGGTTGGATCGCATTGAGCGTCAGTAGACAAGGTGATAACTTCAATGTCAGGCGATGCATGCATAATCTATTGAATTTCAGCATGCAACTGCTTTGCATCTCAACAAGGTCGCTAGCACATGGCTGGCTGAGTACCTTGTTATGGTTCCGTCGCACCCGATTGAGACAATGGGTACTTTTGAATGGACAAGCGAATGCAGGTTGAGTTTGAGCTGATGCTCTCGGGACCAGAGGCAGCTGATGTTGCCTAAATGTACATATCTCCCGATATGACGGACAGGTAGAGATGTAGTAGCAGACTGGGGAGAAATTAAGGCACAGGAAAGATATTTTGCGCAAAAGAAACCAGGCCATTGGCTAAGGTGCTGCACTGGCCGTCAGTCTTGCATCAAAACATGCAGATATCTCTCAGTCACCTACGCCATCTTGCAATTATTGTCTCTACCTCAAGGTCGGAGGGCACGGAACCGCCAGACCTCATATGCTTTCCAAAAATGACTTTAGTATCACATGTAGAAGAGACGTTCAGCCAGCCACTTATGGAGGTACAGACACCGGTTATTTTGGATGCATCCTCAGCTGCACACAAACCCTGCTCCGCAAGCCACTGCAGAAGCCAAGAAGCAAACTGCCCTTAGGGGTTGTTTTTGCGTTGAAGAGGAACGGACCATTCCCCTCTTTTGGTTGAACAAGAAGGGATCTATCGTTAGTTAGGTCCCCCACGCAGTTTCCTATGACTCAATTCACCCAACTACTTCCAATATGGCCTCGTGATCCTTATACGATATTGACTTGCTCTGTCACTTGATGTGCCCCCATTGCTTTTCGTATATTATAGTGGATTCCTGCTCTTCTCGTACACACAAGAGCTAGCCATTTAACTCACCTTCGACCTGCTTCACCCCTCTAGGTCCATATCAACATCCTACTAGCATCGCAATGAAGTTCAGTCTTTTGGCTATCTTGTCGAACCTCATTTGGGGCGTTGTGTCTCAACAGGCTCCGCTACTTGTCACTACCACTTCAACTACCTACCCATCTTTCGTCATCACATCTACTCCACTCCCGGCATGCCCATCAAATGTCCTGTGTGCTCATACAGTCTGCATAGAAGAAGTCCATGTCCTTGGAACCAAGACCGTGACTACTACCACAACGGTGCTATCTACTCTTGTACGTCCTGAACGATGACGAAGAAGGCCATTACTGATTAGTGTCACCTACAGATCAAACCTGTCACAATCTGGACGACTGAGACATCAACAACTACCGTCCCAGGCAAAGACTGTACGGTTACTAGTCATGTCATCACATCGAGATATGACACCTCGACTGTCGAAGCCACGACAACCAATTTCATCACCATCGACAGTACAGTATATGCCACAACAACAGTTGTTGAAACTGTATCTCAGCTTTGTGACCCAACTGCAACACCAGACCCAAGTCCTGGATCTTCTGCGGGCGATGACTCGACCTCAGACCCAGTCACATCTTCTGTCACTATTCTAGAATATGAGCTGGACTATAAGAAAAGGGATACACCAAACTCCGTGTCTCTCACTTCCTCAACTACGCTGCCCCTGCCTATTACTCGCACAGCAACGGTTGACGAGAACCCAACACCCAGTCGAGTATCAAACCCTATATGCGCTCGATCTGGAAAATTGACCTACAGCTTTCTTCAAGGCTACGGCTGGGACGTAAGCTGCCTTGACCTCCAAAAGAAACTCTCGAGATATTTGTCTAACTACTGTCGCAGAACCTTGACCCCAGAGTAACAGATCCTGCTGTACCCGAATTCAGTTTCGGTCCTATTCACTTCAAATCAGCGAATTTGAGATATAGTAATAAGGCGAATATCGTCGAACAAGGGACTCATCCCGTAATCGAGGCTACTACCGGCCAACTATCATTCAGAGTGACTAGCTCTATGGAACTTCTGTCATTCGTCATTGAACTTCCTCAAAATGCTGCTCTCGACGACGTCCCTCTCAACTTTGAGCTCCAGTTTGCACATTTAGCAACTTACCACTATAACTTAAGCGGCGGTTCTTATGGTCAACGTAAATCTCCCTCTTGGGAGATTTCGAACCTAGAATTTTGGCTATATCAGGTTCAGGACCCTAAGTCAGAGGCCTCGTCAGTTTCTATGTCATTGAAGAGAGCAGACACTGGCGCTCTGGTACCGTTTGATCTTCGTCAAGTACTACTTTGCTACTAGTAGTTATATCTAAGCCTATCGATGAAAGAGTTTATAAGGAGGCCACGAGACTAGATATTGAGATCGGAGCAGATATGAAGAGGGGCGAGGGAATATTGCATTACAGGGGTTTGAGTCAGGACAGGTTTCGCGGTGGTGCATGGACGAGAGGCTTGGCATCGAGACTCAATAAGTCCATATAGCGTATAAATGCAAGTGACGTGATGCTTGATCCGACTCGCCCCACGTCAGCATTTGATAGACATCAGATCACGAATCTGGAGAGAATAGTAGGATCGAATGTTTTGAACTATAAGCTGATCTTTAAACTCACACATTGACTAAAAGTAACACGGAGAGGCCATGCCGAGTTCAAGATAATCGAGCGCGCAAGCCTTGACCAATACCATCTTTAAAACTGTGGACAGCAGAAAGACTTCTCATCTCAAACCTCAAAAAGTCTGGAAACGCAACTACTGATGGAAACGCCGGTTCCCACGCCGCCGTTCTTTGGCCGAGCAGGCCATAATGAGATCTTCGAAGAAGCCAAAAACTGCCTCTCACAACTCGACTCATCTGAGCTCGACTCTCGGGAAGCATGCACCCCAAGCTCTCACTCAAGCAAGACAATACGCTTTAAAGAGCTCCCACCTTCGATAAGACAGTCGTGTCTCGCACTTCTTGGCTGCGTTTTTGGTCCCTCCTACGAACAAATGATTTCACAGGGGACAAAGAATGAGAATAGACTATGGTCCAACCTAACTGTTCCAGCTGTCATCAATTCCTTGGAAGCAACGTTTGGGGCAAAGCTCGACCGGCGAAAGCTTAACCTTGAGATGATTGCGCAACAGATTTGCAATAATACGGCACAGCCTTTTCAAGACATTGATACCAGCTCACAAGAGTGGATAAATCAGCTTTGTGGACCGAATCTGCGATGGGAGTCGATTGGACTGCTCTGGAGTGTTTTGAGACGAATACCAGGGTCATTTGAACCGATAGAGAAGAATCAATTTCATATCTTGGAGAGCGGGACGGCGAATAAGCCGGTTTTGGCATTCTTGAGACATAGCATCAACCTCGCTCGGCACTTCACGTTAGCCAACGTCATCATATTGGATCTTCTGTTCCAGAAGACCATCATGGAGTCGATGATTGTAGGCGATGCCAGTAAGTCTACTTCTTCTTGCACGACCCCAGATACTGATGGAATTTGGTAGGTCTTATTTGCTGGAGCTCTTTCGCGGATGCCGTTTCCGTGATGACTTATCTCGGAGTGCACGCCGAGAAGCTCACCGGGCCTTACAAAGGGTCGCTGAGTTCAGAACATAAGCGGCGTCTTTTTAGTCGAGTTTATAATCTTGACAAAGCTATCGTTGCTTTCACTGGAAGGCCGCCGCTGCTTAGTCCGCGATTTTGCTCGACGCCACCGCCGCTAGATTTGAGTGATGAGGATCTTCTTACTGGGGGTGCTGTGCTTGAGAGGGCCGTGTCTGAACTTGATAGTCGTGGTTGGAACCTGAGAGGCGGTGTTTATCCATCGAGCATCTGTCGAGCTGGCTACTTGATGGCTCAAATACTGAACGAAATCATTGATATTAGTCTTGGTTCTGGTTCCAATGCGACAGTTGAGACGATCAGGTGCCCTTTATCCTTCCAAGCAACAAGAAAAGCTCACTAATCCCTCCAGAAAACTCAAGCAAAGGCAGTTAAATGTCATCGCCGAACTTCCCAGATGCCTTGTTTATGATCCCGACGACCCTACAGATCTTCCTCTTCCAAGAGCAGAAATTCAGTCGTATGACAAAGATCTTTCTGACCCTCCAGTTGAGACAAACGTTGTCTCT
Source organism: Fusarium brevicatenulatum (assembly GCA_013363135.1). Taxonomy (NCBI): domain Eukaryota; kingdom Fungi; phylum Ascomycota; class Sordariomycetes; order Hypocreales; family Nectriaceae; genus Fusarium; species Fusarium brevicatenulatum. The sequence continues at coordinate 119,430 of JABEEJ010000133.1, read as the reverse complement.
ATGAAGACTTTCATCCGACTCACGCATCTACAGAACATGTTCTTGCTAGAAAGGCTGCTCCTTCAATATGGATGTCCGGATGAAGGGGATGTTCTTTTGGTTTCGTATGAGATGATAACGCTTACTCTAATGTTCTGGATGCACAAGGATCGGTTCCGTGATATTCGACGAGATATGGAGTGGCTGGTAAGTTCTTGATCCTAATTTCCTTCGAGACTGTCTGACATTTGTGTAGCTTATGGCCTTTGCAGTGCCAGGCGGTGGCATACTCTGCCTTGAACTCCTTAGTCCAACATTCCAGGGCAAACATCCCAAGGACCACCGCCTAAGTCGATCAAGTATTGTTCAGCAACTAAGCTTACTTGTTGGTTTCTTGGACTGGGTTCACCCATCAGCGCCAAACGGTGATCTTTGTGCCAGTTGCAAGACTGTGATACAGCGTGTGTTGGACTATCATCTTAATAATATGGATCCGATGAGTGACGTTGGATCATTGGACCAGTTCAGCTCTGGTTTGGCGGGGAGGCTCAACTTTCGATTCGAGTTGTTGAACACGTTTGATTGGCTCAATGCAGGATAAAGTCTTTGTTAACAGTGCCCGTATGTGCGGTCTGTAAGGCCTTAGGCGGGAACGTAAATCTCCTTGCAGTGGCAGGCATTGTCTCTGATTCACTCGCCTACTGTGGCCGCTCTCTGGAGGCAGCAAAAACTACAAACATCGAGTTACTTCACTTCTCCACCTTTTTATCTCCGCCTTTCCTCTGATCTTGATTTCTCTTCCTACCTCAAAACACCGACCACACTTCATTCACAGGAGGCCTTCACCACAGCGCAAGCTTCCAGGCGTCAGCCTTGTTTGCGGTTATCACTATTCTCCCTTCGCAAGCGACTGCATGAGCAATCTTTCCTTCATTTTATCCGCCTGTTTGCTCTGGGGCCAAGTGGTGCCTTGCAGAACATCGCGACCATGGCGGGAACATGCACAACCCCCGAACTCGCGACCATGCCCACAGAGATTGTGTGCATGATTGGCGCCGACTTGTCTGTTCATGACATCAAAGAATGGACCCTGACCTCAAAGCGATTTCGCGATATCTTCGTCACACGAATTTGCAAGCATATCAAGTTCTCTGGGAACATTGAGCAACTGGAGAACAACATTCTGTCCTACTTCCAAACCACGACCGCCTCGTTCAGAGATCTTGTCCACCACAATATACGGTAATTTCCATCCACTGTTCTTCGTCTTGGTTCCTCTCGCTCATTTAATTTACAGGTGTGTGACCTTTGATGTTCAGGCTTTTGACACGCCCCGGACCTTGAGAGCTTGGGTTCGACACCCTCCGACCGGTCTTCAGCAGATTGGACGATTCATAATCAGCAACCCTAATCTCCATCGAGTCGCTTTCAATACTCACTTGAAAAAGTTTAAGGAAATTCGTCTATTCAGGGACCTTGTTGAAGCCGGGCCACAGTGGCCAAATGTCAAGAACATCTCTATCCAAACCCCAAGCACCAATGATGTAGTCATTAGGGCTATCATCCAAAAGCTCGGAGAGGGGACACTCCAAACAATCTCCTCCTGTTTCGGGCTTTTCTTTGCTAAAGATATCATGCGAGATTCTTATTTCGTTAACATCACTTCACTAGCTCTACGTAGGCAAGACCACAAGGACTGGAGTTGGCTAAGTCGCCACCGTGACCCCGTTTTCGCAGGGCTGGACGAGGATCTTCTGGTTACCATACACAGGTCGCTTCCTCAGCTGCAATCACTCGTGCTTTACGATAGATTTCTAGATGATAGGACTAGCAGCAGACCCGTGGCCAATGGTGCTATGTTGGTAAGTGTTTGCAAATAACTCAAAGTTCCTCCATATTCTGTCTTTGACTACTGACATTGTTTCTTTAAAAGTTTCGAATCATCAGCAAAGCGTCTTCAGCACTTGGAAAGATGCAGTCCCTACGTCGTTTTGCTTTCGAGTTCGACAAGTCTCGAGTGGACCCTGATGCTACTCCCGAAATACTGGAACGAGTATCGAGCGCTTTTGGTGTCTCGCTCAGTGAACATATCCCTGATGAATTCGTGGCCGACTGTCTCTTACTTACCCTTCTGTTGTCGAAAGTATCCACTCTTGAGGAAATTTGCGTAACATTTCAGTACCCTGACTTCTACCGAGTAACCCGCAGGGATGGCGAAATGAACCTTGACCGGGATTCTTTCGATGATCCCTCTCAAAAGGACTTGTTCCCCGGTGCTCTGATGCGATAAAGCGAGGTGGCTGGCCCAAGCTGAATGGACCTTGAAGGGTGAGCTCAAGAGTTGAGTTTCTATGCCAGGTATGCAGGCAGTGGATATTCAATATCGCAGGACAACATGTTGTTTAGTCACAGTCGATGCTCTGGTAATTTAACAGACATGTTTCTAGAACGGAAATGCTGGTTTGGCAGCAAGTGGGAATTTCTCCTTTATGTTTTCCTTCGACGTGACAGTTATCACCAATTTCACTAATCTCAAACGGCATCAGTTCCCACTGAGACATGCTGGCCCGAAACTTAACAAGACGTTATGTTGTCTCCTTATGTATCATACTATCTTGGAGACTTCTGATGAGAAGATTTCACAATGAGAAGAGATGCTATTTTCTCATTATCTTTGTTCACGTACTCGGGCACTACCTTACTTCCAGAGAGTACTTCCGTAACTTATAATTCAGGCACGATCGTGCATATCATTAGACTGACACCGCCTGGAATTGACATTGGCGCTGTAAGCCTGAAGTGTAAATGTTCTCACCAATTCACTGCACCCTACCAAAGCCCGGGAGCAAGAAAACTTCTGATAGAAAGTCAAGTTGCCAGAAGTGACAGTTCTAAAGGTTTACTAATATCTATCGAACTTGCCCAAGTCTCTTAATTAATCATGAAGAGTGACCCAAATTTTGTCACTTTATGCATATTTCTTCGTCCAAACTGAGACTTCACCATTCTCGACCCTTCACCTCGTTGACGTGAAACAATTTCGCCCTTTGTCTCGCAAAGTGAAGTTCCGAGTTCTTTTTACTGTGTTGCCTGCCTAAATCTACATTTGGTCAATACCCTTAGTTGCTTCTAGGTTCTAGGTTTTCTCTGCCGGAATAAGCTCCCAGCCACAAATCTCAACTGCAAATAACACTTCTTCCTCAAACAACCTTGCCCAAGTTCACACATAACATCGCGAAGGAAAGCAAGAAGGTCGCATCAACATGTCGGAACACGCAACCGCGGCGCTTCCAGCGTTGCCCACTGAGCTTCTGTTTATCATCGGATCTTATCTACGCGACGACGAGCTTGTAGGCATCAGTGCGGCTTCAACTCGATTCCGGCAGATCTTCCTCCATCGACGATACGCGATGATCGAATTCTCGGGCTCCGTGAAACACATCGCTGGATGTTTGATGCCTCTCTACCCTCTCTACTCAGAGGATGCCGACAACATCTCGGTAGATATGAAGAAACTGATCCGGACCTTCACCAGGTAGTAGATCTTGACTCTTCACTGCCGCTAACTAGACCAGACCCGAGTACTGACTAGATTTAGATTTGTCACTATCAGAATCCATTATCCTCCGCATACAAATAATTTGCCTTTACGATTTGCAAGAAATGACCTTGCCCATTTCGGAATTTTGCTTCGCTCAATAGATCGACTGTGCGGAGTGAACATTTCTCTAAGCTTCCCACGCCCTCGGGACTGCATTTCATTCAACAAGGCTTTACGTAACGCTGCTTGGTGGTCCTACGGTACTACCAAGCCCTTGTCTCTTACCTTCTTGGATGATCCTGCGGACACGAATTTCAATGCCATATTCCGACGTTTTGACCCCGAAGCTCTCGGAGCCGTTCAGCTGCCTAGAGGACTCAACAGGAAGCATTACACGAAGTTGAAAAGCTCTGTTTATGCCCATACTCTCAAGGCCTTGCACGTCGACAGAACAGTCAACAATCAGCAGACCCGACACGTAGTCCCAAGCCTCGACCAAGACTTCCTTAGGGAAGTCAGAAAGGACTTTCCCCAGCTTGAATCACTCATCCTTCACGAAGATACACCCGGCCTTACTATCTACAGTGACTTAAGATGCTGGCCGTTCGGATTGGTCTGGTTTAACGATAAATCTGCCTTGGTAAGGGAAATCCTCACATACTAAGTCCTTCTGCAGCTAACTTACTCTGTCAGGACCGAAATATCAGAAGAATGGTTCGCCAACTTCAGAGGATGCCTTGTCTCCGCCGCTTTGCTTTCACGCTATGGTTTGTGAGACTTCACGGTCACCTCATCCCACATGACTGGGAGGATTATGAAGGAACATATCGTCACAAGACCATGGTCGAAATGGACAAGTTCTACATCGATAAGATTGTGACGGTTATCATGACGCGAGTTCCTGCTCTCGAGGAGCTCTGTGTCTCGTCTAACCACCCAACCTTCTACAGAGGAACTAGACGTGATGATCAAATCCATGTTGAGCGAGAATCCCGCCACAACCTCGGGGAGGAGAAACGCTTTCCCAGCCTCTTACTGGACCTCAAATAAGGTAGATCTGTGTTGTTGAGCAGTACATAAGCTTAGTGCAAATGCTGATGAGTTTCGGTATGATTTTTGAATATTCCCTGAGTTTCAGCTCTAATGATTTTTATTTAGGAAAGCAGATTTGCCCGTAAATCTGTGTGAGTGTTGCTTTAAACTCTTTCAGCAGTCGGGGGTTCGCATGCTTGGTATGTGCTTGGCAATGTAAGAATAGGATCTGTTGTGTCCGGTATGGAATGTAATATGGACCTCGGAGTGGGCTTCGAGGATATCCGACTGAGGTGGTTGAGATGGAACGCAAGAAGAATTGGCGTATGAACTGAGGGTCTTTACCTGAAAATCAGATACTACAGGTCGAGATGATATGGTAATCCTTGGTTTTGTATGTAACAACGTGTTGGTCAAGATTTGATGCTTTCGCAACAACCCACTTGGATGATGCCTACGTACCTAGGAGGTTTCGTTCAGGCCTCTTCGGTACTGGTACTTTATCGTAACTTAAGAACAGAGATAAGGGCAAGAGCCAGCTGACCAGGCAAATTCCCGTGACGCCAGTGATTGTTAGTCATCAGAGAAGCTTCGAGGTTGAACCTTTTATTGCAAACGGGATACCATCTCCCAATTCACCCGTGATAGCAGTCAAAGTTTAACTTTGAGGCCGGCAGATACTTGAGATGAATAAAAAGAACAATGTTTCTTTCTTGTGAGATCGGTGAGCGACACATGATCTGTCGTGACGAGGGGTCTTGGAAAGGTAATGGTCGTAAACATGAGTGTTATTTTGAGTTGATATTCCCACAATTGATGGCTCACATCACGCGCCTCACACACGCGTATGGAACACTTTGATCTTCAAGCCCCAACAAGTCAAATGAATCCCAAATGTAGACGAAGTCCTACATCCTTTATGTTCCAGACTCCATCCGCCACTCCTTCAACTCGGTCAAATTAGGATCAAAGTCTGGCTGGCACTGGCACTGGCACTGCGAACCCACTTTCTTGTATGTCTACTGTTCGCTTAAGCATCAGGACTCTCTCCTCAAACCTTCAGGCAACTTAGTTTCTCTGTTCTTCCCGGAAAAGAAATAATGCGTAGCGTGTCATGTCCTGCATCCTTCAACCTTCTCTTCCATCTTGTCTAACAGCGACAAATCGTCTACCTTGCAGTCATGGAGACTCAACCAGGAGAAGTGCGCGTTGTCGCCACGATGAACAATCTTAAACCCACGCCTTCAAGTTTGCTGGAGAAGATGCCAACCGAAGTCATTTTCATGATTGCATCACAGCTCACCTTCAGTGGTGTCAGGGTCGCTACCTTGGTATCCAAGCAACTTCGATCAGCCCTCATGCCTCTGATTTTCAACAAGATTACATTCTCTGGCGACTTCAAAGTATTAGCTCGCGAGATGAGGGCTATTCTGAACGGCGAACTTGGAAACTTCATCAAACTAATTCTCCCCCATGCGAAGTACTCGTCTGCAGATCCGAAAACTGAGACATACTGACTGATCTTGTCCTCCAGGGTTATTACTATCCACATCGAGCCTTGCAGCGTTCACGACATTGTTTCCGACTCTCATCTCTGGGCAAGCAGAATCGTGGTTATTAGCGAATTCATTTCCAAACTGTCTTGTGTCGACACCATAGACTTTGCTTTTCGTAATTACTCTGTCAACTTCTATCGGGTAGCCCCCCATTCTTTTGATGATCCTCACCTCCAGAGTGTATTAGAATCTTTATCCAACACGCCCAAGTGGGATGGGCCAAAGACCGTCATCTTTTCTGGTCAAAGGAACCGCCCGAGCTTCACTACCATAATGCGCCAATTCACTCCCGACAGCGTCAAGGCAGTTCATCTTCCTCTTACAACCGCATGGGGTCATCGCGCAGCCTTGCAAGCAACAATGCCCTCGCTAAAGGGTCTGAAGTACGATATTACCAGGCTTCCTATCGAATCAACAACTCTTGCCTGTATCGACCAGAACACTCTTCGAATGATACACCAAAGCCTTCCGCACCTTCATTCACTAGTTATTCGCCAAATGGACAGAGATACTTTCGTGCTGGCATACGGTCCTATTCCGGGGAAAACGAGGCTGCCTAATTTTGTGAGAATCCTATCTTTCCTTCTTCTTTCTTGTATTGCCTTGCTCTACTAATATGAGTATGATAGAGTGACCAGGTTGCACAACTCATTGGGCGCCTCAAGGAAATGCAGCAATTGCGACGTTTCGCATTCGCGTTGGACACAAAGTGGATGCTTCAGGAGTACAGCCCAGAAGCTATGCACGAGCTCAGGGAAAGACTGCGCCAGGCCGATTCGGCCACTTTTGCTTCCGAGGACATTGATTGGACCCATTATAACACATCTGAAGCCCAAGATCATGAGTGGCATTCAAATCTCGTTACTCATATCCTCTACGCCGTTCCGCAGCTCAAGGAGCTTTGTGTCCTCCCACCTGGCTCAAGATTCTATCGAGGCACTAAGACTGAGGGCGTCGTATCATTTCGTCAGGTCAAGGCAGGTGATCCGGGAGAGGAATCTCGATTTCCTAACCGTTTGTTGGATTAAGAAAGCTGAAACTTGTACGTATCTTGAGAAAGGTTAGAGATACCTTTCAGAGGATTCAGTAAGGATATAGAATCTTGCATAGCCTCAAAGACCTTTTAGAGGAGACAAGTGAAAGATTTCGACTAGATGAAACTTGTGCTTTCCGCCTTTTAGGATAAGCATTGCCTCTTGAGATGAGATTTGTGAGCATGAAATCAACGAAAGCAACGCGTGTCTTCATTCCGTAACTGTGCTACAAATTATCCAGTCTCGCAGCCAAGCTCGCCAGATTTAGCGGCTCGTTGATCTCCTCGTGGTCACCTCAAGCTCTGTTCGTTCGGCGATGTCAATTTCCCAAAGCTACAAATACAAAATGCCGTCCCAAAACTGAATCATAAAAGGAGTGAATAGTTTCCCCATAGTCCACCGAGACTTATAAAGTGACCGTGTTTCGTAACTCTTAATCATGTTTCTCACCAGTTTCCTCAGTCCCATCCTTACTTTCCTGCTTCTCGACTTCCTGCTTCTCCTCCGGCTCCTCTCCCGGCTCGTCATCCTGGGTTGTCTCCGTAGCCTCATCTTGAACCTCCACAACCCGCCCAGTGAGAAGCTTCTCCTGCTCCTCAAGAGAGCGTATGACAGGCTTAGCATTCAACTCCGCCGTCAGACGGTTGTTGATCTCCTCGCCCAACTTCTTGCGAGCCTCTCTCTGCTCATCCGTCAACGGAACACCCCGCTGCTGGCCACCACATGGACAATGTGCAAGCCAATCCGGTGCGATAAACTTCTGACTTCTCGTGCCAGATTCGATCACGGCCTCTAGAACGGCAAAGGTGAGATCAAGGATATTGTCCCTTCGGAACGACTCGGGATCTGTGAGCAGCTGAACTCCTATTCCGAACACGACTGAAAGGATGGGTCCGGCGACTGGGATGAAGCCCAGGCCTAGCTGGGTGATTCTTATGAGCATGTCTCTCAGGAAAGGGTTGTGCTGGTATGGTCTCCATCCGACCTCGACCCCAAAGGTGGCGCTGAGGATTCTGGCGAAGTCCATCTCGCGGAAGAAATCTCCATGATTCAGGGTCGTAGCAGACGACCTCCAACCTAACGATGAGTCGGCCCAAACGACGAGCTGTTGTCCAGGCTTGGATGCGAACAACCCGTATTCCGGATTGCGCAGCTTGTGTGGGATGGAGAGATAGGCAATGATGTCCTTTACATTGAAACCCCATGTAAGACGATCATGCCAGCCAAGGCCGTTATGGGAGTTGAGAGTCAATATCCTCGACGCCCCGCTAATACCAGACATAATAAGATGGTCCCTGTGTCTGAAGTCGATAACAACATAAGTGCACAGGTTAGGGAAGGCTTGATCTGTACTGAAGGCGAGGGGGAAGTAGATCGCTCTTAGCGGAATAGTAGCATCAATCCACAGCCACTGGGTATCATTGTGCTGAATTTCCACTGGGCGCAGAATGTATTTTCTTGGGCCGCCTCTCTGGTGGTCTCTACATTCGTTCCAATTGAGGCTGTTGGGATGACTGTGGATTCTGAGCATATCCGACGGTGACCTGTTTCGGCTCTCGCCCACCCAGAACCTGTCCCAGTCCCCGAAGCGTGTGCCTCCAATTCCGGACGGTGTACCATGCTGCCAACGTGACCTTGAATGAGATCGTTGGGTCACGCCAGTCGCTGGCCATCCGTTCCAGTAGTACTCCAGAAGAACGGTCTTATAGAACTGAGTTTGGTTGTTTGCAGTCCAGTGGGAACTATATCTTAAAGAGTTTCTGACGAAGTAGCATTCGCCTTCTGGGTAGTATGAGGCCATTGCGAAGAGTAAAAACAGAGGTTGTAATTTGGGGCTGTGGCCTAGTGCTTAAACGGGCTGCTCAGAGCTTGGAAGTAAGAATATTATCTTGGAAAGTTCCGAATTGATACTTGAGAAAGTTGGGGAAAGCTGTCTTGATATAACAGCTTTCTGCCACCACAACGCCTTCAGAAATAACAAACACACCAGTTTCAATTCCCAAGCCCAGTGCGACCTCTCCATGATAATCACATCATTCGGTCTGCAGTCCAAAGCGTTTGTGGTAGTCGACGACCCCGCACATAAAGCCATTTCACATAAGCCGGGGTGGTACAACTTCTTGACCGTTATGCTGCCGTACGAAGTTGTCGAAAAATGAGAAATATCATTGCAGTTTTGGGTTCAGTACAGAAAATCAGAGCATCACGATTTCGAACGGCCCGAACGTTGGTTCCACCCTGGTGCTGTCAAACCCACGGCACGAAGCCAATTCGTAGCAAGTCGTGGGGGTGGAGAGTGAGTACTACATGTTGTACTTCTCTGGGCATCGTCGGCAGTTGTAATGTTGGTTGAAGCCGAATATCTAAATATTTCAGCAAGTTTACGACGGCATGATTTATAGTACGAAAGTACTTGTGGTTTTCTGGTTGCCTGCGACGGGATTCAATCATTACTGCTTTGAGACATGTATGGCAATGCCCGTGAACGTCTATGGTGTATCCTTTTCCCCGGATATGACACCATGCAGGTGAGGAGCAAGACCAATCGCCACAGTCCGAAGATGATGGCCGTCAATGCCGTAGTCAGCGAGGGTCGAGTCTATGGGAGAAACTATAAGCCGTAAAAATAAGGTTTGACCAGAGTGGTATTGCGGAATAAGCTGTTTGTAGTAGGCTGGATTAGGAAGTCCCCGACGGCCCGGACTTTACGGACACTATTGATGTAATATTCTCCGTCGCTAGATATTGACTCTCGGGAAACTATATCCTGCATATTTCTATTGCGATTGGTCAATGCAAAGTGATCCCTGAGGATCGTGTATCCTCGTGGCTGAACTCAGCCTCATAATCGGAAGCCGGAGGAGACGGTTTTCAATATTGGACTAGGGATAGCCTCACTGGGATTAGTCTGATGCTAAGATGGCTTTTCTAAAAAGACTTGTTAGGTTTTAGAATCAAATGCGTATACTATATCCATCCTTTCCATGTTAGCCACTTACTTCTACATGTAGTCTAACAAACAGACCTCACTTTGTTTGACTTCTTCCCACAGCCCCGCTCCCAATCATCTCACCCTCATACTTAACCCTCACCGCATCGGCATATACAATTTTTCCAGAAGCCTTCTTATTCCCGCATACCTGAGCAAAGCTGACCGCAGAATCATATGCCAACAGGCAAAAGTTCTCGGTATTTATGCTGAGGCTAAGCCTCTGGAGGCTGAGTAAGAAAGCTATCCCGCAGAAAGTTAGCAAGAGAACTGTTTTTATTCCACCTACCAATCACACGCCGAGGGACCCGAGAGGCTCCTCAGTTGACAAGATAGGGCTGTGGTCAATGCTACTGTACTGCGCTGGCTGGGCTGAAACGGTTATATGGCGGGAATAGTTGCGCCACCTCAAGAGATGAAACGGCTGAGGTTACTAGTCTTCTCGGTTTACTATCTAGCTAATAAATTGAAAATATTTCAAGTCAAACATATTAATGCGTTTCTCAGTGGTACCAAAAGCTTTAAAACTCTCCTTCAGTAAAAATTTGCCGCAGAACGGAATTCCGCTTCTGTGTGACCTCCTGCCACTTGCAGCATAAAATCCATGCGTTGTCAGCGTCCCGCCCAAGACTAACCATGGGTGTCCCCTGTACTTCCAACCCGTTTCTCACGGACGATCGCTGAATGGCTCTCTCGGACATGCCAATTTTAGCATTGTCGTTGCTATAGCCTCGGATTGAGATTCACGAGCTCAATGTGACTCTGCCTCGTTGAGGATCTTGTGGTAACGTAGCAAGAGGCTGGTGAAGAGATCGTCATGGGGGCGGAAAAGTGAAAATGGTATAAAGAGATGGTTTCCTTCGATATAGTGCCTTTTGTTCTTCAGACCAGGAATTACAACTTCAACTCAGACTTCAACTTATTCTTCATACTCAAACCGCCAAGATGGTCAACTTCATCACCTCTTTCGCTGTCATCCTCGCAGCTGCTTCATCAGCCCTTGCTGCTCCTCAACCTCTTGAAGCTCGTGATGATACCAGCTGCATGGACAACCTTCCTGGAAACACTTTGGCCAATGTTGGTCTCAATCCTAGCTCATCTCGGACCCAGTCAAGGTTACTAACTCCTCATTAGGTCAACGAAGCAGTTGAGTGTATCAACTACCTCGCCAGCCTCGGTGACCAAGCTTGCGTAGCTGGTGTCTCCGGCCAGTCCTTCTGCAGACGTGGAAACACTCAGATCACTGGTCTCGCCGTTGGGCTTAACAGTGACCAAACCTCGTCTTCTCCTTGGTGAGCTCATCTCCAGATTCCTTTTTTGGTGACTCTTTGCTGATCCCCGTTTTTTTAGCCGTGATGTTGCTCGAGGTGCTGGTCTTGTCATGGAGTAAGTCTGCTTTCAAATACATCAACCGTTGCTTTACTAACGATTCTCAGCCGTTGCACACGAGCCGATGGAAAGGTTCGAGGACAGAACCCTGCTTGGGGTAACGGACACCTCATGGTCGACATCCGCAATGTTCCTCAGTAAGGTTGCGGCCAGCAAGTCTCGACTTCAATGGTACACAACTACACAGTGAAATAGCTTCTCGTATATACTAGAATACAATATCATATGATTATCTCTCTTTGAGCAATACCTTTCATTCTTGATGCCTATTTATGTAGGCATGTGATTTAAGTCCAAATATTATCCAATGTCTTCATGCCACAGAATACTTCGCTGTTTGCTGTTGGTATTCAATGTTTGAAGTTACATGGTTGGGTCATCACCTCACACAAAGACCGACCCAAACTAGGTAGACTGTCCTGGACAAACATCACAGCCTTACAGTACTCACCTAAAACAATTCACCTTTCTTACATATTAAATGCTAGATATTTTTATAACTCACTCCATAGGGCCAGCGATCAATTGCCGGTTTCAAGTTAAATTTGCTTACACCGACCCCACAAACTCCGTAGTCCATGTCCGTGTCCGTGTCCGTCCACCGCGTCCGTCTCATCTTATGTCCAACCTCCACCTCCGACCGACTTTCCCCCCCCAATCCCAATCCCCATTCCTCTCCCCAATTCACTACAAGCCGCTACCATCATGCCTACACCGGCGGTGTACTCCTCCCTCGACAAAGAAGACCGAGTCGACGACAAAAACCCCAGTTTACCAGCAGACTTCCCCATCTCCCAAGATACAAACTTTGAAAGATTGTATAAGTTAGATAGTTGGCTGAAATGGTATGTCATAACTCTTGGCATTTACCTAGTCGGCGCCATATTCTGCGTAGCATGGTCATACAAAGGCGCACTCCTCGACAACGATGCTTCAAAACGCCGAGTCTTTCGCACAGGCGACTCCGTGCCCGTTGATCAACTATACTCTGGTATAGCGCTCTCAGCACTCCTCGCCCCAGCAGCTGTGCTCGTTCAATTCGTCGTCTTTGATTTTCGGAGACTGCATTTATTTGCGCTCACGACGCAGCAGCCCGTTGCGATTAGGGATCTGGATGATATCGCAGAGGGTGTAACCTTGTTGACGCTACCGGCTGTTATGAAGTACTCGTGGTGGTATGGAGTCATGCATACCTTTTTGATCATCACGAGAACGTTGCTTGTGCCGGTGGGAACGCTGTCGCTTACTGTTGGGCCGTATGGGCATTTTAAGGAGGGTTGGGGTGTCGTGGGGGTTCCGATTGCGAGGGATGTAGCGGGGAGTAATATCACTGCGCTTTCAACTGCGATGGGTGCGAGTCCAGACTTGCAGTTTCACCCTTCACTCTCAAAGAATGATACGTTCTTGTCTCAGACCGTATTTACGTTTGTGGGGAGTCTTGTATCCCAAAATGCGTTGGCGAATGTTGATTCTGGCGTCTTGGGGCCTGTGCCTACACACAATCTCACCTTTGCCACAAACACGACTTACGATGGGCTAGTCTTCTTCAACTGGACTGCGGCATGCGAGGCAGCTACTGAAGTGAACTACACTTCTTACAAAGACGACGGCAACACGATTTACAACTTCACCCTCCCTGATAACAGCGTCGAGAGCATCGAGCTGCTTTCTCAAGGCTCACAGAGAATTCGACTCTGGAGCAAAGCTTCAGTTCACGGCACAAACAAGATCCCAACCTCAGGCACGACCTATTTCCTCTCAGCTACGAAATCCATCCCGAATGTCAACGAAACTGCTCTGCGGAACAGAGGCAACGACAAGAGTTTGGTACAAACAGACGGAGGAGATTGGGTCTCCCGCACGAAATGCACGCCCTCCATCAAATGGCTCGTCGGCTCGTGTACCTTCAACGGCACGATAATGACATCCTGCACTGAAGCCCCAGGGTCCAACCAAACAGCGCTTGACACAGAGGCGCTTGATGCGCTGGGCGTGTACATGTCTGCTATTCCATGGTACATCTTCCGCAATCAGATCGGCATTGTTGACGATACCCTCGATGCCCTTTACGCGATCCCCACGGCGGAAGATTTCGGTCACTTCTTTGGCAACATGGCCCACGCGATTGTGTCGATCAGCACAGCGGGATACTTTGGTACTTCCTCTGTTCCTACGCTCTCTCACATCACGGAATCAGTGTACATCGTGCGCTGTAGTATTCTCATCGCCGTGACAGTGATGCTTCTCTTGTCCGTGTCCGTCTCGCTCATCGACATCATTCGGAATAGGATGAAGCATCTCCCTCAATTACCAGCCTCATTCCTTGCTATTGCGCATGCTGTGAGAGGACCGTGGTGGGATAATGAGTTGACCGGTTACAGACCGTGGGACAAGATGAAGACGAGGAGTGATGGGGCGCAGGCGGTCATGTTTGGTGTTGACACGGAAGACTCGAGATTCATCAGACTTGCACCGTCCGTTGCACCAATCCGCCGTTGATTCGGTATATATAGCGCTTTTCTGTAGCTACTGAGCAATCTATTTCCATTCTTCATTCTTCAATCCTGTCATGAAATCATCCTGATAACTCTCCGCGATTCAATCACCGCCGTGAAACCAAGCCCCTCCCTTGACACTTCCAAAAACATGAGCAATTCTTCAATCACTCCTTAGCAAACTCTCCCGTAGCAAACCAGTCGTCAATCCCCTCGAACCACTTGTCAACAGACGCATTTCTGATGGCATCGCGCCAGGGTGGAGGTCCCTCGTACGGCAGTTTCGCAAGTCTGTACTCAAGAGGGCGGGTGAAGTTCTCGTCGAGCCAAACACCGCGCTTGATGGGTGTCTTCGTCACGTCGATGATTCGCTTCATGTTGTCGCCAAGCTCGTTGGGGTCGGATTTGAACTTGTTGTGGATGATGATGTCGAACTTGAGATCGCCCATGTACTCGCCGTCGCCTGCGAAGTTGGAGTCTTCAAAGTCCATGCCGTGGCAGGACCAGCTGAGGAACTTGGCCATGTTGAGGCGGATCATCCACTGGAGGCTATGCCTCTTTAGCAGCGCTCAACGCAAGATGGGAAAGGAGAGAAGAACTTACAGAGCGTCGCGGTAACCGTACAACTTGCCGCCAGTCTCCTAGAACTTGAAGCGCAGCAAGTTGGTACACTCCTCCTCCGGCAGCCCAGCACGAGTACCCTGAAGCACATTGATGAAATCGATCAGAGTGAATTGTTCCTTCGGGTTCATCTGCGAGTTCTCGACGTAAAACTCAAAGATCAGAAGAGGATCCATGAACGGCTCACTCTTGATGCACAATCGCACAGTGAGTTCGGCCTTGCCATCGGCGGTGGGCGCCATCCACATAGCGAAGCCATGAATGGCACAACGGTTGCCGTCCTCGTCAGCAAAGAGCACGTTCTCGTTCAGCTCGAAGAAGAAGTGCTGGCGGCACTCAATCTCGCCGGGCAGCTGGTAGTACTGCAGAGACATGCCCACGATGCCGGTGCGGGAGACAACAGCGAGGTGAGGGTCTGTCTGGCCGAGGATGTCGGACAGGGTGAAGATATCACGCGCAGGAGGAGGAACATTCTCCCACTTGCGTTCCTCAGTCAGTAAGGCGGTCTTCCAGTAGGTGCCGTGATTCTTGGTAGGGTCGGCACCAGTGGAAGGGTGCATAGTGGCATTAGCCCGCTTGGACGCATACTCGGCAGCCTGCATCTTGGCGGTCTTGTAGGCAAACAGAGGCTACTCTGTTTAAACTCTATTCGTATACTTAGAAGGTGATAGGGACCGCGTCCAAACACGGTTGGTGGTGGTTGTGTGTGGGTCGAGTTTGCATGCAGGTCGTGGAGGAGGGAGATATTTTGCACTAGAGTTGCATGCCTACCGATAAATAAAACGTTCATGTGGGATCTCTAGGGCCCAGTATGACAGACTAGCCCCCCCGTCAGTGCAACACACTCACTGTTCTCTCAACCTTACTCAGTTTTTACGACACAACTGTCAAACGTCCTTCGTTTCCTTCACTCACATCATTCGTCTGATATCTTCATATCAACCACTTCAATGTGTTTTTTTCTGGTCATTCCCACTTCCGGTTTCCTTGCTTGCTCCAAACCTCAAACAAACTTCAAACCAAATATCACATTGCAAACACAATCGTCAGGAGGAAAGAGATAAAGGAGATTAGCCCGTCACAGGTACGTGCAGCCCTCTTCCCCATCTTCCATCCCTCTGCGCCTATTATATCCGCCCCGAACTTTCTTTCACGTACCGTCACTCGAAAGCCAGACTCTGGCCTGACTCAGGATTAGATCCTACTTCTCCTTTGGATCCAGTATCAGAATCCGTGCCAGATGATGGGCTCGCTTCTTCTTCGACACATAGCCGCAGAACTTGCCCTTGCCACCTCTTTTTCATCTTCGACAGTCTCTTAGCATAGTCCAAAGTCGACTCCTCGGGCCATCGAGCTCTTCCGCCGTAGAGCAATACCCTAGCCTCCACGTACCCTCCCCATGGAACCTCTTCCTGCAGACACTCCGAGTCGCTGTCAGATGCGAGGCGCATCTGGTCTTTAAAGCGACCGCTGAGAAGCCATTCCCGCACTTCTTCGGTTCCCGCAACCAGATAACAGCTTATGAACTTCTTTTTGCTCGTGTACGTTACGGATGCCCCATTGCGGACGAGGAGCTTGACGGCGTCCAGACTCCCGCAAGCACTTGCATTCATGACCGCTGATCCAAAACAGGAGCCTTCAAAATCCATGTCAGCGCCCATCTCAAGGAGTTTGGCCATGATATCGACGCGATTCAAAGCTGCCGCGTGGCATAACGGACTCCAGCCGCGCGACGGCTCAAGATTGAGCACCTTGTAGAACAAGTCAGTTGGCATCTTTTCTCGAAGCTGCTCGAATGAGGATGTCAACAGGGCGAGATCACAAAGTTGGCACCACTCCAAGTGCCATGGAAAAGGAGTTGTCCCGCTGAGATCTTGATCAGAGCCCAGCACCCAGTCAACTAGGCTTTCTTCGCCCAAGATATAATGCATTGTACTTCGACCCGCTTCGTCTTCGCTCATGAGATCAAACTTCAGCTCGCGTAACTTGTCCAGATTTCCAGGCGTGAGAGACAACTCCTCGCAAGGTGTCGAGAACCGCGGTGGGTTTAACACAGTCAAGAACTCCTTTGGCAGCCGTGAGAAGCTAATAGGGTGCAGTTCGTCGAACAGATTATCACCAAACCAGTTAATCAACGACCCGAGTGACCCGAACCGGCATATTGCAGCCATCGATGCCCCGAGCGAGATCAAATGGTGGGCTGTGTCAGCGTCTTTGGCATAGAAGAGAGGTGTCCACCCGTTTGAATCGGCCGCATCAATATCAGCTCCCCTTTTCAGCAGGAGTGTAATCGCCTCACTGTTTCCATTCCATGCAGCTATGTGTAGCGCCGTCGTGCTGGCAGTGTGTGTCCAGGTTTGCCAGCTGTTTTGGCAGGAAAATTCCCTCGACATCAAACTGTTCAGTACATCCCTGACCGTGTGTGAAGACCTGTACAAATGTTAATTACTTGTCGTCCCATTCATGAAATCTGCTTACCCGACGCAATCTTGATACTCTTCTGCTACCTCAAGTAATATCTCGAGCCCCTTGGTGTTGCCTGTGTCGACTGCCTCATGTAGTGGGAACTCATACCCAAATTTCAAATCACCACCCTGAAAAAGATACTCATGGAACAGTTCCGGCAACAACAAATTTAGGGTTGAATGACCAGCAGCTATCTCAATCGCGCTCAATAGGTCTTCTTCCTCATTATTGACTTGCAAAGCACTGGCTCCTTCTTGTAACAGCCACTCCGCCATCCCAGGGTTCCCTTCCTGCAAAGCTACAAGAAGTGCGGACAGTCCTTGGCTCGATGGGAGGGGAATATCCACAGGACACCCTTTGTCGATCAACTTCATCATGTTCTCATAGTCGTCTTCCTTCATGGCCCTCTCGAACGACATTGCCAAGCGCGCTTCTGGTTCAATGAACGTGGTGTTTTTCTGACAAGATGGTAGTTGCTGGGAGCCACCTCGATCATTCCCTTCCAACAGCTCGTAGATTTCACCAAATCCAAGCTCTAAGGAAAGCCTCCCAGGCGTTCTGCCGTTTACATCCAAAGTTTGAGTGGCGCCGTATGCAAGTAAGCATTGAACCGTATCAAGACTCCCGCCCAATACAGCCATGTGCATTGGAGTAAAGCCAAATCGATTTTCTGCTGCCATGTTGAACCCGTCTCGGAGAAGCAGTTTCAGTATATCTACATAACCCTCATAAGCAGCAATGTGCACTGGTGTCAGCCCTTCATCTGATATCAAGGCCTTGTCCATTTCTGAAGCGTGCTCCAGTAAGAGCTCCAAGCATGCAACATTGTTACAGGCCGCTGCCAAATGAAGTGCATTTCCGTTCTTGACCACTGCTGTTTGGCCAAGATGCCTGATACTGAAAGTTACCGCATCGGACCAGCAGCTATCTGTCTGTTTTCGTATTTTCCGATCTAAGATCTTCTCCAGAAAAGACAAGTTATGAGTGACAACACATGTAAGAACCGCGTTCAAAGACGTTTTACCCCTAGCATAGGGATCCGCTCCCAACTCTAACAGTTTCTCGGCAAACTGGAAAGAAGCCTGTTGGAGATGGTGTACGAGAGGTGTTTCTCTAGACAAGCCTGACCCGGCATAGTCTATGTCGAATCCACATTGCACAAGTGCTTCCGCCAACCAAATTATATTGGTTGCGTCTTCTAAAGTGGCAAGCGTATGGAGAGGTGATCCAATGTCTGTTTCAGAAGATTCCTTCACTATCTCATCAATGCTGCCATATTCCAATAGACTCTTTAGAGTCTCAGCCCCCTCCTCAGTGCCACAAAGGCGGATCGCAGTGCGAGCACATAACGCGATTTCGAATGGCGTTTGGCCATGGACACGATGGTGTGGGTTGGCTCCCTTCTGAACAAAAAGCCGTATCATATCGAGGTTGCCACTCTTTATGACATCTTGGAACAGAATTGATATTTTTTCAGAAGTTTTCATGTCATTCCAGTAGTTGGTTTGTAAGATAGCATCGCGAATGATTGGTATCTGTGAGGCCTGGTAATTGAAAAGAAGTGGTTTTAGTCCACTTTCATTAAACTGTTCCTCATAAATGCGCATTGCGCCAAGCTGAAATATGATTGCCATCGCCTCATTGAATTCGCCCGTGCTTCTGTACCTTTCTCGATTTCCCCACGGGATATCTGGTAGATGACAGGCGAAGTGCCACAGGCTCTGGTTTTCCCTTGACTCAGAGTCTTTGAGATTGTCAGGGAAAAGACTCATGAGAATATTGTGTCCCGGCTTCTCGAAATTCTTGAGCGTCTCTGTGATATAATTCTCAATCGGCAGTTTTCCATTAACTTTTGACTCAAGAGCGTCTGGATAAAGCTTTGTGAGTAATTGGACTTGGCTTGCAGAGACCCAGGCTTTTAGTTTGTGCAACGGCGTAGGTTCGGCTCGTATCATACCGCCGAACTCGGGGAAGCTTTCTCTTGAAAAGTCGACGTTTGCTTTCGTCGCTAAGCTTATCTCAACTCCATGTTCCCTGTGTCGTCTCTGCAAAAGGCTCAAGATCTGAAGGCATAGCTTTTTCAAGTCAAGGTCGCAATGTTCACTTTTTGGGCTCTCTCCAGCACTTTCGAATATCATAGTCAATGGAGTCTGACCCTGGGGTGTTCTCTCCTGAAGCCCCTTTATCACCCCTTCCGGATCCAGCTCGAATATCCGATTGACAAACTCATAGTTCAAAGGACGATCTTGAGCCCAGTGATGCAAGATACTGTAACCATTCTGATCCTGACTTGTAAGAGATACTCCAAGATCTTTGAAGACCTGAAAGCCACACAAGCTTCCAAAGCGCTCACACAAGTGAATTGGCAAGTCGCCTTCGTGGTTATAGGTATAGGGGTCAAATCCTGCCTGAACCAAAGCCTTGAAGACGTCAAAGGCGTGATGCTTGACTGCCAGGTGTAAGAGCACATTGACCGGACCGGAGTATCGAACTTGATTCCTCAGTCTTCTATCTGCAACGCAGTAATTGAGCTGGTCAATACTATTGCTGCATACAGCTGAAATAATTTGGGAAACCAAGCTATCGTCCGACATCAAAGCACAGGCACCAACTAAACGCAAATCGCTTTTCAGTGAAAAGCCACATGTTTGAGCCCAATCCCACACAATCCGGCCTAGCTCAGAACCCCAATCGGTATTGTATGCTCCGGTTGAGCTGATGAGTCTCAAGAGCATGCGAGCTGATTCCTCTGCCACATGATTTGACTTATCAGTCGCCACAAGCCATTCTTTAAGTACCTTGACCTCGGGCACGGTGGGAATGGTGTGAGAGCATAATGATCTGAATACAGGGTATAAGTCATTGAATATCGATGCAAACAAGCAGGTGATAGAGAAAACAGAGAGCGTGTTGGGTCGGATCAGATGGCCTGAAGAACGCCCTCCAGCGTGCATCAGGTAGTCAATGGTCATGTTTCTTCGCTCGGCTGAGGGCAAGAGCAGATTTCTTCCAGTGGTCATAAGATTTCGATACGGGGTCTTTTTCCCACTCATTTCTGCCAACCCAGGAACTGCCAAAACAGACATGAATCCGAGATCGAGAGGGGTTGCAGCATCCAGCTTATCATTCACACCAGAACCACTGCTAACCAAGAAGCTGCATATCTCAGGGAGATTCAAAGCAGCAGCCATATGTAGTGGTTTGAACGAAGGGGTCCTCACTATCCTCCAAGCTTGAATTTCAGTCTCATTGTTCTCGTCGAATCTGGAGCCTATTCCAGTGGCATACATGACATTTTTAATGACCTCAACAGACCAACTCACAAAATACCCTGGTTTGGAAGGATGGAACAGATACTTTGCCAATTTCAGAATCTCTGCGCCGCCGAGTCCATCTTTTGTAAGTTTGATCCACAAGAGAGTGGCATGTCTGTAGAATGGAAAAGTCTGGTCCCTTTGCCGAGTGGCAGCAACTTGTTGATCCAGATCATCGGGCATCTTATCAAAGTTATCCATTTGGAGAAACTTCAGACACTGCGTAGCAAGGAGGGAGTTCGTCGCGGATTGGCCAACCCAGTACTTTTCGAGCCCTGCCGTTTGGAAGATTGCTTTCTCGTCTTCCAAAAATTCTCGGACAGAGAAATGGGCAAATTCGAAGTATTCATCATCTGCGGATTTTCGGATAAGGCTGCTGCACCTCTTCATTATTTCATATTCCGGTACAATGCTATCCTTGTCCAGCGTTCCACCTATTGCTGTTATTGAGACCGCTTGTCGAAGCTCAACTATTGTCAACTTTGGATCTGCCACGGCCATAAAGTGAAGACACATCTGGACCATGTTCTGTACACCAACAGAGCAATTGTTGACTCTCTCGAGCAGACGACGATAACTCTCAGGAAGATCTGGTGGGAGCTTGCTCAAAGCCTCGCGACGCTCTTGGTCATGAGCACAGTCACACAGGTAGTCCAGCTGACAAACTACCCATCTGAACCTAAATGGTGTTATTTTGGCGCGTAGTGCATAATCACAGGGGCTCTTACATCCCATCGGCCTTTCCCACCAAAGCACTCCTGATCTCCTCTTTCATGTCTGCACTGGCCAGCTGCAATTGTCGTGTTCGAATTCTCTTGTCAACTTCGGCAATGACATAGAGTTCAACATCCTCAGTATGTGCTGCTATTTGGATTACTTCAAATTCTTCTTCGAGCCGTACACGAATGTTGTAGTGATCCCGGCTGAAAAGGGCCATCGAGAGCCTGTCAGAATAGTCCGCCAATTGGATCAAGTTGTCCACCACTTCGTCGGCCATATCATCGCACTCATCAAGACCGTCGACCACAATGATGGTTTGATCAAATGTCTCACACATTTGACTGATTATTTCTCGTAGTTCGTTTGCGTCTGCAGTCTGTGGAAGTCCTTTTTGAGGATAAAGAGCTTCGTAGTATGCGTCCAGGAGGTTATAGGATTCATCGTGTTGACGTGCAAGTTGAGAAGCCAAGGTGCCGAAGATATTCACTGTATTCCATGTTTTCGGGTCCTTGTAGTCACAAAAGAAAAACGCCATTCCTATCTTGCAAGAATTATAGCTGCGAGTGAGAGCCTCTTGAATGACAGAGCCAGCGAGGACTGTTTTTCCTGCTCCAGGTATACCAGTCAGCCAGAGTTTCGAGCCTGGCGTTTCGAGCCAGCGAATGAAAGCAGGCGACTCAGTCAGCCAGAGTCCTGTCATTGAATGACGAAGCCTGATACTTGTTTGTAGAGCAGGTTGTGGATTCGCCTTCGTAAAATGATCAAGAATGCGCTTCTTTCGGTCATTGATGGCTATCATAGTGTTGATCTCGATTCTTCTCGCCACCTCTCCTAAGGCGGTAATCTTTCTGTCTATTTCGTCAGATTTGGAGAGCGATAGTTGTATTTTCCGCATCGAATCAGCAAGAAGTGCAACGCTGATGGTTTCTTTGTGTCGAGACAGCTCGGCCAGAAGCTCTTTTGTCTCTGTCGATGAAAAGGGCCATTTGAGCTGTCGAACGATCCCGTCGTACTTGGACTTTTTAAAGCTATCGGAGGCTTTCTTGACTCTGAATTCAATTCGATTGAATGTTTTATAGCAATGATTCAGGTAGTGGTTCCTCAATGTCGGGTCGAAGGATTGCCCTTCATCTTCCAAATCTGATGTCAGAGCCTCGAGTCGTCGCAACACGCTGGCGAGATTGTTGATCTCGTCTACCAAACTCTGGATCTCATCTTTTGCATCTTTTGCAGCTCGGACGAATTTGTACGTGGTCTTGAAGACAAGGTCTGCAAGTGAGATAAGCCCAGCGATACTGGCGGCCAAAGAAAGAGGGTCGGCCATGGCGAACGGCTGTACAGAGCTATCGCATCTCAATATCGACCATGCTATCGAGTAAAAGAGAAGAGAAGAGATCAGTCTTTTCTTGGGGGATATCATAGCACCCCCGCATGGTGCGGCTGATGGGTAGGTAAGATCATGCAAGTCGTGTCAGCCCTGCACTCATTTCATGCAGAAGGTGCCTCGCTGCAGTTTCTGCCTAAAGCAGGCGCACTCAACTCAACCAAGACCAAGCTTTGAAGACGACATCAACAACTCATCCTATAGCAGAACTCCTATTAAATAAGTTGTGCTACATCATACATGTATGGGTAACAGTATTGGCATGCCTCTGACGCCCTGGTTCATTTCGGATCCAGCTGCACTTGAACTGACCAGGCTACAAGATCTCAAACTCTTTGGGCAGCTCTTTCTCCTGCACCCAAGCAGCAATCCCAGCAGCAAACAACTCTGGCAATTGCAAATGCCATGGATGATAAGCATCTCTCACAACGACAGCCTCGTTCTTAACTCCCTTCTTCTCTCCTCCCTCTCTCAGAATCACACCCATATCTCGTACAGGATCAATCTGATCCATCTTCCCTCCCGCAATAACACAAGTCCTGACTCCAGAATCTGCAATAGCTTTAACGTCCTCCATACTAAAGGCACTAAGCTCCTTGTTCATCGCTTTGGACCTCTCCTCGTTCATCGCCTTGGAACTTTCCGGTGAGTGGTTCTTCTTCACTTCAGCAAGCCATTCTTCATAGTCAATTCCCTGCCATCGGAGCGATGTCTCGAGCACACCGGGAATGTTCTGTATGTAATTCGCAATCGACATCGCCACCGGGTGCTCCATGAACCACTTAAACATGCCTCTGTAGGGATAAGCCCCTGTTGAGAACGTCGACGACACGACGTCGGGATGGCGATATGTGAGAGTGAGGGCGATGAAACCGCCCAGAGATAGACCGACAACATGTGCTTTTCCGCCGTGAGCGTGCTTTTGAATGACTTTACATACTTCGTCGGCAGCTGATGGAAGTGTGAGAGGATGCCCGATGTCCCAGGATCCAGAGTGCATTGGAAGGTCGACGAGAATCAGGTGATAAGAGGACAGTGATTGCTGAGGAGCAACCGATTTCCATTCAATATGACTGCCTCCCCCACCATGTAAGAAGATTATCGATTCATTCTGATCGTTGTTGCGCTCTTCGAAGTAGAGTAGTTTTTCTTCGTCAATGGGTACTTCTGACATGTTCAGGGTAGTTCGGGAACGAATTATTTGCGCAAAGTATAATGGCTTTTTACAGCAGCGAATCATATAAGTTAGATTTCTGATAAGTTCAACAGGAACGGGAACTAATTGGGGCTTGGCACGTATTTAAAGTATCTGCAACAACAAGCTTTGAGAGACCCAACTCTCATGACTGCTCAGCTCCCGGGTAATCGGCATCATTTGGGGATAAGGAACCAACATGCACACGTAACACAGCTCTACATTGGTCAAACCAACACGAGATCATACCCTGGAAAGACTCGGTTCAAAAGTTCATAACATATCACACCTCGATACTCAGATAAAGGTCAATCAGCTCGTTGTCCTCCGATAAGCCGGATTTGGAAACTCTCATTCCTCATGATGAACGCAGGGGGATCGAAAACAGGGGTAGTCCACGCCACAGCGCACGTGGACCCACCCGCATGACAAGCTAACGTTAACTCAAGCTACCCCAGATCCTCACCTCGAACCCTCAACCTTACCCCTTCACAACCCTTTACTCGACGAAATATCCGACCGCCAGAATGGCCGGTATCAGACTCCGCGATGTCAGCGGGTATCTGATCTTGCTCATCGCCGTCACGACCCTGGGGTCGTTGCAGTTCGGCTTTCACCTAGTACGTTCCCCCATCCTCAGATTGTCGTGACATAGCTAACTAACAATCTTAGGCTGAACTCAACGCACCCCAGGATGTTATTACATGCCGCAAGAAATCGATCTCCGCCCTCGACAAGATCAAAGGACTGGTCTATAAGCCGAAAGACGACGATGCTGGTTCTGGCTTCATGCCGCACTGTATCCCCATGGACGAGGCTTCGTTTGCAACGGTATCTTCCATCTTCATGCTTGGTGGGCTGTTGGGAGCTTTGGCCTCTGGACCCTTCTCGTCGAAGCGCGGACGTCTTCCTGCGATGCGCATCACAGGCCTGCTCTATTTTTTCGGAGCAGCTGTTGAGACCGTCGCAGGAAGCGTCTTTGTCATGGCGCTCGGTCGCTTGTTCGCTGGTATCGGTGCTGGAGCGTCGACTGTCGTTGTGCCTCTTTATATCAGCGAGATTGCACCGCCCAAGGAACGTGGACTGTTTGGCTTTATGACGCAGATCTCGATCAATTTCGGTATCCTGGTGGTTCAGACCATGGGATTCTTCCTGAGCTACGGTACTGCTTGGAGATGGATCCTCGCCACTGGAGTCTTCATCGCAACCGCCCAAACTCTAGGTCTCTTCGTCGTTCCAGAGAGTCCATCGTGGTTGGCGGCGCAGGGAAATGCGCCCAAGGCCAGGCGGACCCTCCAGAGGATTCGTGGCAACGGCTACGACATCCATGAGGAGACTGAGACCTGGGACTCAGATGATCGTGATGCTTCCGAGGAAGATGGCTTGCTTCAGGCGGATAGTGCCTCCGAATCACCATCAAAGAACCGGACTGAGCATCTTGGGTTCTTCGAAGTACTGAAGGATCCCGATACCAGACCTGCAATCGTCGCTGTGGTGGGCATCATGTTTGCTCAGCAACTTTGCGGTGTCAACTCGATCATCATGTACTCCGTGTCTCTTCTTGCTGACCTCCTACCTGTTTCTTCGTCGCTGCTCACTATTCTCGTTTCCGTTGTTAACTTGTTCACCACTATCGCATGCGCTCCTCTTCCAGATCGTCTCGGTCGCAAGACCTGCCTCCTTGCCTCGATTATCGGGCAAGGTAGTAGCGCTCTCATCCTCGCTATCTCAATCATCTTTGGAATCAAGATTCTCTCGGCCATCGCTGTCGTGGCCTTTGTCGGCTTCTTCGCAGTTGGTCTGGGCCCGGTACCATTCCTCATCTCCTCCGAGCTAGTCGGACAAGAGGCTGTTGGTGCCACGCAAAGTTGGTGTCTCGCAGCCAACTACGCAGCGACCTTCCTGGTCGCTCAATTCTTCCCAATCGTAAACTCAGCTCTTAACGACTTGCTGGGTGGCCACGGATGGGTCTATTTCATCTTTGCAAGTCTAGCCGCTGGATCTGCTATCTTTGTGTTCTGGAACGTGCCGGAAACAAAGGGAAAGAAGGATGTCGATGAGGTTTGGGGCAGGACAAGGCGCGTTGATTAGAAGCCTGCGACAAATGCTGCCTTGACTTATCGTCATTAAACGATCACGACTGTATCAAGCGTGAGGTACACGCACGGAATGATTTCTTTATTTGTATTCAAGCAGCTACTAGACAGTCGCAGATATGGCTCTGCAGATAGAACGAGGCGCTTGCTGATTTACCGAAAGATCTTCTTGCTGCGGATCATCTGCTCCAACTGCATGACGCCCGCCTTGACTCCGTCGACGATGTAGACAAGGTTACCATCAGCCTTGCCGTACTCCTCAATAGCAGTCGATCGGATGATCTCCTCCAGACCAGCCATACCGCCGCATCCCATGAGCACAACTGACACTTGTCCCTCATTGAGCAACTTCCGCGTCGCCTCCTTGAGCTTCTCCCTTACCTTCTCCGGAGGGACAGTGTGAAAGTCACCCGCCGTAAGCCCAGACGAGAAAACACCAGCAAACTTGTTATTCACACCATCCTTCTGCTGCCCAAGAAAGTTCCTGACACCATGCGACAAGTGATCCTCCCACCACTTCCCAGTAGTGACGATTCCCCATTTACCTGCATTGTCCGGCGCAGCCATGAGCGAAAGAGACGTGAGGATACTCGCTTCAAAAATACCCGTCACGGCAAGATGTCGATACCTAGTCAACTTTGACACCAAGCAATGAACGCTGAAGCACGCAACGAGAACGCCGTCGTACTTATCCGACTCAAGCTCCTCCTCGATCTTGGGGTCATCGAGGACGGCCTGCGTGCTGCGGTCGATGCCGTCCTGGTCGTCGATGCTGCCTGGGGCGGAATGGGGAGGGGCTGTGTAGGTATAGATCTCAACTGACTTTTGTGACACATCAGCCTGTGTAGAATTGACGACTGCGTTGTTTTTAGCTGTCTGTGTATCATACGTCTGGGAGTGACATTTGGCGGATGGCGTTGGCCATGCCTTCAGTCATGATAGTGGATGAGTTTGGGTTTAGGACGAGGATGCGGAGATTCCGCCGAAGGAAACGGAGCTCGGACATGACGACTGATACAAAGATTCAACGATGAATAAAGCAATATGTATATAGCTTGATGAAGCTCTAAAACTGTTCCTACACTTAATTCTCTCACTTAGTTATCTTGAGAGGGGTCTCTAATCTACAGGACGGAAGCTAAACAGCTCGCGGGGCGCCACGTGATCCCGCCTCAGCCACCTCTGACGACGGTCGGCCACTCGAACCCCACTACTGACGACCACCTCAACCTCCTCTAAGCTGAAGCTCCCATATACCAACACGACACCTCCTCGGCCTCACAACCCTCCCAATACACAATCCCCCGTCGTGGCCCATCACTATAATGTCTAACCCTCCACCCATTGGTAAGCTCCCTCCTTTCCCCCGCAAGCTCCAGAAGCTCCCCCATCTCTCCCCTGACGCAAGCTGACCTCGAACTCTCTACCGCTTTAGTCCTCGACGGAGGTACCGGTTTCCTCAAGGTCGGATATGCCGCGCAGAACTTCCCCGAGCATCAATACCCCTCCATCGTAGGCCGACCGATCCTTCGTTCCGAGGAGCAGACCGATAGCGATGTTGTCATCAAGGATATCATGTGCGGTGACGAAGCTGCCGCCGCGAGGACAATGCTCCAGATCAGCTACCCCATGGAGAACGGCATCGTTAAGAAGTGGGATGATATGGAACATCTTTGGGATTATACCTTCTACGAGAAGCTCAAGGTCGATCCTACGGGCCAGAAGATTCTCTTGACGGAGCCTCCTATGAACCCTCTTAAGAACAGAGAGAAGATGTGCGAGGTTATGTTTGATAGATATAATTTTGGCGGTGTCTACGTCGCCATCCAGGCTGTCCTAGCTCTATACGCTCAAGGTGAGTTCCCCCCGAAGCTCCAATGCTTCTCGCGCAAGAGTTGAACTAATCAATGCGGTGTAGGTCTTAGCTCCGGTGTCGTAGTCGACTCAGGCGATGGTGTCACACACATTGTGCCCGTCTACGAATCCGTGGTGCTCAACCACCTCACGAAGCGATTAGACGTGGCCGGCCGAGACGTCACGCGCAACCTCATCAAGCTGCTGCTGCGCCGCGGCTACGCCCTCAACCGAACCGCCGATTTCGAGACCGTCCGCCAGATCAAGGAGAAGCTATGCTACGTG
Organism: Fusarium brevicatenulatum; assembly: GCA_013363135.1. Lineage (NCBI taxonomy): Eukaryota > Fungi > Ascomycota > Sordariomycetes > Hypocreales > Nectriaceae > Fusarium > Fusarium brevicatenulatum. Next base: position 91,480 of record JABEEJ010000133.1, on the reverse strand, counting down.
TCGTACGACCTCGAGCTCGACAAGCGCCTGAGCGAGGACACCACCGTGCTCGTCGAGGATTACACCCTGCCGGACGGACGTGTGATCCGCGTCGGCAGCGAGCGCTTCGAGGCGCCAGAGTGTCTCTTCCAGCCTCACCTCGTCGACAGCGAATCACCCGGCCTGGGCGAATTCCTCTTCAACACCATCCAATCCGCCGACGTGGACATCCGCTCGTCGCTGTTCAAGGCTATTGTTCTGTCCGGTGGTAGCAGCATGTATCCCGGCCTTCCGTCGCGATTGGAGAAGGAGCTCAAGCAGCTGTGGCTCACACGGGCGCTGCAGGGCAACCCAGAGCGCTTGAGCAAGTTCAAGGTGCGGATAGAAGATCCTCCGCGACGTCGACACATGGTGTTCCTTGGTGGAGCGGTGTTGGCCAATATTATGGCGGACAAGGAGAGTATGTGGGTTACTAAGGCGGAGTGGGAGGAGGAGGGTACTAGAGTGCTTGAGAAATTGGGACCGCGATAAGAGAAAACCTCTGAGCGATTGTTAGAGGGGAAGGTATTTTGCGTTCAAGTTAGTTTGTGGTAGACAGCAAGAAAAGACGTTATGAAGATCATGTTGTCTTGACTGGGGGTTTCTACTGATGTCAATTGAGCCAATTGACCAATTCAGACAACTTTCAACGATGAGACGATTGAAAGCGATAGCATGAGAAGTATAGTTCATGATGATTCCAGAAGAGTGTCCAATGTAACCATCACCAACATGGAAGCTTGACACCATAAAGCCAGCTTAGTCATCACTGAAATGTGACAAACAGTCGCAAAGTTCCAGAACACGAGGCATGAATCTCAATCATACCAAACACCATTCTCAACTTTATTCCGTGTCGCGAACCCTCCCATCGCCAGCGCAACCGATCGCCATCACAGCCTCATAACCATCTTATTCCCAATCTCCACAGGGTGGCTCCGCAGCGATTACCCCATATCGCGTCTCTCTCTCTCTGCCCCCAAAGGAATAGCGATCCGCGCCGCAAGGAGACTGAGACTGAAGTACAACGGCTGCAGTTCCCGACAAAACCTTACAGTGCAGTGCCGTTTTATTGTATTAGAGTCTGCAGCGCCAAAGTCAAAAAAAAGGGTGCAGCTCGGGATTACACAATCTCGTATGCGCATCCTATCAACTCTCACGCGTCGTGCATTAGGACGAGGAGGCGAGAATCTATTACCTACGCTCTATTACGCCTCCGGTACCCGTTCCCTTTGTTTCCCCGCGCGGGGAAACCTTTTCCTTTTTGAATTTGATACGATACGGACGGGCACATCCAATCTCCTTCTGCTGTGGGTGATACTCCACTCGCAAATCATTGAATCCCGCTTACGGGGACAGAGAGGCAGAGAGAGGAGATAGTGCTCGGAAGGACCGTTCCGTTTTTTTTTTGTGAGGGTTCTCGGCGCAAGTAATAAATGAGTGTAACGAATCCGCCGACGGGGGCTTCGGGCCCGGGATCCGTTGGCTTGGGTGCCGTCAGGGGGAGTCTGAAGAGGAGTGTTCAGGCGTCTTTTGAGGGTGAGTCTGCTCTATTTTCTTCTCTCTCTACCTCTAATAATCCAATCCAATCCTCTCATCTTTTTTGGGTTTGTCACATCTCACGAGCATATACATCGCCTATCTAAACGTTCCTTGTCTCCTATATCGGTCACACTGCACTAGTCTAGCTCAGCCGTTGCATGCATTTTGTATCTCTTCCGTGTCCATTCAATATTCATTCTCAATTTCCACGTACATAATCTTGTTCGTCAGCTGCTCTGTTTCTCTTTTCCTTTTTATCGTCTCTCTCCTCTTCTTTTAAAGTCTCCCTTGTTTTTGCCTCAGTCGGGGTTTGCGCCGCATACTTGTCCAAAGAGGGAAAAGATTATCCTGAGGTGTCGACATTGAACAACGACTTGCCTGACTCGAACTCTACTCAACTCAGCTCAGCTCAGCTCAGTCTCGGTTCTGCCGAGCTATCAACAAACTCAGAGTCTCTTTTAAAAGTCTCATCAGCTGCAGCGTCTTGTCTTGTCTCGTCATCGTCAGCACTTTATTTTAATCTTTTCGGTGTCTCGTTCTCTTTTTTCCGTTCTTCGGCGTCTGATAAGCTTCCGTTGCTTTTTTGTCATTGCAGCTGTGGACCTCGACCAGCCTTTCACATTTCGCCTCAATCACTCACCATTGTCATCTCACTTATTTATCTCTTCTGTGCCAATGCCGAGTGGTTAAACGCACAACTTCATCACAAGCCTTGATCCTCGGCGATGCCTCTCCGTCCTCACATCGGCCTCGGGTTTCCTGCTCACGCTTACCAAAAACGTCATGTAGAACCTCACGATCGCTCAACTGGGTATCAGCCCAAAGTCCGAATCACTGATCGTTACCGCATCATCGGCTTCATCAGCTCGGGTACCTATGGACGGGTCTACAAGGCTGTTGGCCGTAATGGCAAGCCTGTGGGTGAATTCGCTATCAAGAAGTTTAAGCCCGACAAGGAAGGTGAACAGATCAGCTACACGGGCATCTCTCAGAGTGCGATCCGTGAGATGAGTCTTTGCAGCGAACTTCACCACATCAACGTTATTCGTCTCTGCGAAATTATGCTTGAGGACAAGTGTATTTTTATGGTATTTGAGTATGCCGAACATGATCTATTACAAATCATCCATCATCACACACAACAGCCACGACATCCGATTCCCCCGGCAACTATCAAAAGTATCATGTTCCAACTCCTCAACGGATGTCAGTACCTACATATCAACTGGGTCCTTCACCGTGATCTCAAACCAGCCAACATCATGGTCACTTCATCAGGCGAAGTCAAGATTGGAGACTTGGGTTTAGCACGTCGATTTGATAAACCACTACACTCGCTCTTTAGTGGCGATAAAGTCGTCGTTACTATCTGGTATCGGGCCCCCGAACTCATTCTCGGTTCATATCACTACACGCCTGCCATCGATATGTGGGCTGTCGGATGTATTTTCGCCGAACTTCTTTCCTTGAGGCCGATATTTAAAGGAGAGGAAGCCAAAATGGATAGCAAGAAGACGGTTCCCTTTCAACGCAACCAGATGCAAAAGATTATCGAAATCATGGGTGTCCCAACAAAGGATAAGTGGCCTCTATTATCGACCATGCCCGAATACAACCAACTCAACACTCTCGCCAACTCCATGGCATCATCTCACCACAATCACCACAGCCATCATCATCCTCACCACCACCACGGCCACTACGGCTCCCGCAACCCACCGCCCCCTCCCCCTGGCGGCTCAAACCTCGAGAAGTGGTATTACAGCACCATCAACCACACCAGCGCCCCCGGCGGCACACCACCACTTGCCTCACTCGGCTCAGAAGGCTACAAGCTCCTCGCCGGTCTTCTAGAGTACGACCCCTCAAAGCGTCTCACAGCTGCACAAGCTCTTCAATCTCCCTTCTTCTCAACCGGCGACCGTGTCAGTGCGAATTGTTTCGAGGGATGCAAGAACGAATATCCTTGTCGACGCGTGAGTCAAGATGATAACGATATACGGACGAGTAGCCTTCCGGGTACGAAGCGGAGTGGATTGCCAGATGACTCGTTAATAAGGCCTGCCAAGAGGCAGAAGGAGTAGGAATCCAGGGGGCGGGCCAGACGGATCGCTCGTCCTTCGGTCAGAACCATTTATTCGCCCTTCGATGGCATACTGCCAGATTGCGCACCCACCTTGGTGTTTCTGTAAATGGTGTGCGACGCATTTCTCACATCGTCAGGCATGAAAAGAATTGTATTAATGATTATTGTTCGGCGTGGTATGGCGTTTATGTATACATGGATTATGGTTGTCACTTTTGGGTTGAGCGGATAGATAGAGCGGTTGTTATAGCATATACCCGGCGTTCAATACAATGGAGATTGGTTCACTACAGCGTATTCGTGATACGGGTGAAAGCTGTATGGAAGGATAGCGGGCGGTAGCCCTCATGTCGACGTTCTGGAATAGCATGCAACAAAGCCTCAGCCGCTCTGCTATATGCCAGAGCTGAGGGGCACCTGTGTAAAAGTTCGAGAAGGTCCTGCTCTCACCAAGAAAGCAGCAGTCCCGTGCAGCCTGCGATGGCTACTAAGCACAGGATCCATGGAAAGTTTAAATATCGTCGTATTTATCTCTCCATCTCACTAAATCCACATCACCAAACTCACCCTTCTCCCAACCATCTCACATCACGACCCCAAGAAGAAATAAAAAAGGGTGCCATTTCATTAGAACAAATACCATAAAAAAGGAGGGGCCCAGTGACATTATTTTTAAACACAGATTCTCTTCTCTTTCACCAACAATACGGAAAACGCATAAAACACAGCAAAACGACAAAGATTTCAACAATACAAAAAAGACTTTCGAGGTCGACATGCCTCAGATACGTCTGCCTATCTCTTCTCTCTCTCTTTTTCCACAAACTGCCTGCTCCATCCCGTGTGAATTATCTATCATTTTGGTTGTGTGTGTAAAAGTTCCTCCCCACATCCCCCCTTCATCAAACAAGAGTTTCAAGGTTTGACTTCCAACGCGAGAAGTCAGGTAAAATAGAAGAATTAAGAAAAAAAGAAGACGCAAAGATATGATAAACAGTCCGGGTATTTCAGCAAATTCGGCGAGTTGTTTTTGGTGTGAGGAGTTTGGAAAGGGCGTAGATGAGGGTTTGAGGGGTGATTTCTCCGTATGGAGAGGGAGGGCTGTTATGATCCCGAGATGTGGTGTGAGCGAAATCATCCCCCTTTGCCTCAAGCGTGGTATAGCTTGTAACCTCTTAATATCGAGATGCAGGCTCGGGAGGTAGAAAAGAATTCGGGATCGTTTCGAGATAGCGTGGTAGTGAAAAGCCCTCAGTGTGAAGACGAAGAAACGTCGCATGACTCGCTCCTCGTCTACTTCTTAGCCGGAGTCGGAGGGGCCTTGACATTGTTGGACAACCACGCCAGACCCTCGAGAAGACCCTCGCCCGTGGTGGCGCAGCTGGGCACCACGTACCAAACCTTGTCCTTGAGCTTGGAGAGCTGAAGAGCCTCGGTGACTTCTTGGGGTTTCATAGCTACATTCCATTAGCGACATCGTACATCGGGTGTTGAAGGAGACATACCCTCTGCCAAATCTTGCTTGTTGGCAAACACGAGTAGTAGACTGTCCTTCATCTCACGATCGTTGATGATTCGGTGAAGTTCTTGTCTAGCCTCCTCCATTCGGTTCCTATCAGAAGAGTCGATAACGAAGATAAGACCCTGAGTACCTGCACCCCCAAAAAAGCATCAGTATTGACTTCACCACTAAGCGTCCTTTGGACCGTTACTCACCGCTGAAGTAATGCCTCCACAGAGGACGAATCTTGTCCTGGCCACCGACGTCCCAAACGTTAAACTTGACATTCTTGTACGTAACCGTCTCAACGTTGAAGCCGACCGTGGGAATCGTGGTGACGTCTTGGCCGAGCTTGAGCTTGTAGAGGATAGTTGTCTTTCCGGCAGCGTCGAGACCGAGCATGAGGAGGCGCATCTCCTTTGATCCGAAGATCTTGCCCATCATCTTTGAGAATTGGCCGCCCATGATTGCGGCTTGTGTAGAGTGAGTCCGGTTATGATTAATTCGGTATGCGCTCGTGGGTGGTGTGATGTGATGTGATGTGGTAGGAATACAAAGGGAGTCGGGTTGAGTTGAGTAGTCGTGTTTCGTTTCGAAACCTGTTCGAAGCGCAATGTGTCAGCCTCGCTTCTCGAGTGATACCAATAAGACAACAACACTCTCCGATGCAACGGGAGGACCAGAGAATGGCGTGTCAGATTGCAACAGGTGTTGATTGATGTAATTGTTGCTGTCTGACGTTTTGTTCGCCAAAGGAAAGGCGAGAGATCTTGACAAAAGCAATCAAGGCTCCAGATTTCTCGTATCTCCCCGCTGTTGATTCCCAGGATTGTCTCTCGAGTCGTTTGTTGATTGTCGCAGATAGAAAAAGGACCCAATACGTACAATACACCTTGTGCTGCTTCGTTGGCGCGTATCGCAACGTTTGTTTGTTTGTTTTGTTTATCCGTATCGCAAGCTCGTTTCAACAGGAAGGACTCCGTAACTTGGCGGTGTCGTTTCGATTGAAGACGTAGACGGAGACGTTGGAATACTACAGTACAGTATCAAGAGAGAAATGGATCTAGAATCAAGCAAGCATCAATCAAATCAAATCTGGACTCTTCTCTTTTTCCCCCCGTCAGGGGAAAAAAAAGGGACGGACGGGTCAATCCCTCTTGTTTGCTGCTTCCCTTCCCCTGGCCCTGAGCTCCTCTCGGCCTAGCGCCCAGCACGGGGCAACCACGCGGGCGGGGACAGTTGACAGCGCCAATCCCTTCTGGCCCTTATGACGATAGGCCACTTGGGTCCCCTGTCCAGTCCCTGAAATGAGATACGGTCACTGTAAGGTACCCGACCTGGCCTAGGTAGCTGGCTCAAATTCCAGGCCGGGCAGCCATAATTATAAACAACATAACCTTACCGACAACCATCAATCAATTGTATCCGTTTGTCCAGGGTCGACACTAATAACCTCCGAGGCTCTCATCATTAGCGTAGGCCTCAAATCACTTCACTTCGGTCAAACTCATATCGTGCCCAATATCAACGGTAATAATACTCAATTGATGCTTGCTATTGCGTCGTAAGCAACTGCTCTATGGAATGTTTTCCTGGAACCCTATCATATCCGCTGCAACGTTATCATTAAACGCACCGGAGCATATAACAACTCCTAGCACATATCTCGGTTTAGTCGGGCTATGCTCTGTATTCAATCACAAACCTCCTCTCCACCTGTTGTAATGTTGAAGAGTCATTCTCCCCCTCGAACTTGAGATTGACCTTGCCGTCGCTGTCCATGCTATGAACCTCCGCCTTGTAGAACGTGGTCGTGTTAGGATACAGCGCCAGCACCACCTTGCCTGATTCCCAATCTTTCAACGTCGAAGCTTGGCTCTCGGGTGTGATGGGAATCATACTGCTGGCACTTGATCGGTACTCCTTCTGTTTGCTCTGGTCCTCGGGCTCTATATCGAGGACTTTGTATCGTCGGCTTTTGCCCTCACCCATCACCTGCGCGACCTCACCGAGTATCCAGTCTGATGTTGTATCCCCATTCAGCGCTTTGGGCTTGAATGCAACTGCATCGCCTTTCGAGAAGACAACTTTGGACTTGTTGTTCCCTGATCCGACACCGCTCCCAACTGACCCCTGAGGCTCGACACTATCGGCCTTTGGGGGCATGCTGTCACGGTCTCGTTCTCTTTCCCTCTCGCGTTCTCGTTCCCGTTCTCTCGCTCGATCACCATATTTTCTTGCCGATCCTCCAATTGGACTCGGCACGGGTGAATCACCAGCCCCGTCAAAGTCGTAGAGCGAAGATGCTGCCGCCGCGCTGTCTCGGGCATTCCTCTTACCAGGCCCCGCTGCTTGAGCATCCTGCTGTTCCTTGGCGTGCACCACGGCGCGCAACACTTTAAGCTGCTCGATAGTATTTTTGAGTGCTGACATGTTAGCCTCCGAGTGCTTAACCCCTGTCCGACATAGCTGTTCCATCTCTTTCAACGAGTCACTCGGAATCTTCTCCAAGTCCATCGTACCGACTTGCTTATCCATCGTGACAAGCTCCGTAAGACTGTCATTCTCGGCATTGATTCCGGACACAATCTCCCCCACTTGACTCTTGCACAGCTCCCATATCTGTACTTCCTCTCCATGTGAATTACCGTTGTTACGGTTGGACGCCCGTCCGCTTCTGTTTCGTTGCGACATCTCGCGGTTGTGGCGCTCCGGCTTCACCGACTCCGGCCGCGGGGTATTATGTTCACTTCTCGGCGACCTCTTCGGCGTGCCCACGTCTGAAGTAATATCCCGACTATGGTTCTTGGTCCTCGACTTTGTCGGACGGTTTGGGGTCGAATCTCTACTCGAAGGATCCTGTCGCTTCGAGCCTGATCGTTTCGGCTCCGGCGTGTTGGAGGACTGGCGCAGAGACTCTTGAAAGCTATTCTCCCTTGAGTGAGTACCGCTTCGCCTAGGCTTTAGGGGAATCTGGTAATAGGGGCCGAGATCTTCTTGGAGGTTCTTGAGTTCGTCCCGCGCAGGCTTCTGCCCGTTAGCCATCCTGCCCCGATACCACCGCCTAAACAGAATGTTGCGATGAGAATCAACCCGAGGAAGGAAACATTATGACGACGAGAACGACAATGAATAGACGAAAGCAAGCGCAGATCATCAAAAAAGGGAATTGAAGCGCATAAGATTCATGAATTCTATGAGAAAAAATTGGACTAACCTGAGTTAAGAGAGGCCCGAGTGCTCACAGGCCGAGGCGGGATGGTATGGGGAAGGAAAGGCGACTAAGACAGGGCGCGTCGCAGATGAGAAGGGATCGGCAAGATGAGCAAAAGAGGAGAGAGGCTGTGACGGATTATATAAGTGAATAGAGTTGAGTCATTATATCATGTCATGAAGTATGTGAGAATAGAGTTGAGGTATAATTGAAAGCTTATTATTGTTCAATAGTGTAATCGTCGGGTATCATGGATGTCGTGTCAATCGTGATGGTGCTTAGTCTTTCTCTAACAGCTGAGGCTGGTGATCCAATGCCAAGGGTGAACCTTCCGCGGCAGAACAAAAGGCGGTGAGGAAAAGACGTGCCGCATTTGGAGGGGCTTGAGGGGAAGCCTGCTTATCATGACACCGATAAGGGTGTGAATTTGATATCCGATGATTGTTTGCACTGTATCATGATACCTCATGGACTGCAAACATGGTGTTGAGATGTAAATGGCACTCTATGACCGATATTGACTTTTGCATGGGTGCATGTTGTATTCGAAGCTTACTCATACAGATCAGTAGATATTATGTGTGTCTTTAAACTTGAAGTTACTTCTCATCCTTATCAAAGCTGTCCATCATGAATCTTTATTCCTCATTAAAAGTATATCTACCACAAACACCAATTTTCTCACCCACCCCATTCCCATATCATCTATAGCTTCTCCTTCTCCGAATCGTCAATCTCACAAAACGCCTTAAACGTCGTAAACTCATCATCCTCATCCCCCTCACTCTCAAGCACAAGCTCCGCCGTAGCACCCACAAAGTACACATACCCCTCCTTCATCTCATAGCTCGTGGGCCCAACAGCGATCCTCCCCTTCCCACCCGTGCAGATGACAATGCTAGGTCCCTCGATGGGCTCAAACGTAGCCTTTGCGCCGTCCCCGCGGAGCAGGGTGCGCACGACGCTGAACTCCTCGATGGGCGGGTCGTACAGCACCACCGCTGAGCCGGAGCTGTAGGCGTTGCGGTTCAGTGTTGCGTAGGGATACTCGGTGGGTGTCATCTTTTGTTGCTCGATGGGCGCAAAGTTGTAGGTTAGCATGTCGACGAGGGTTGAGACGTCTTTGAACTTGGGTGTGAAACCGGCGCGGACGACGTTGTCGGAGGCTGCCATGCACTCCATGATGTCGCCGGAAATGTAGGCGTGAATGTCGTCGGCGACAAGGAACAAAGCTTCGCCAGGCTCTAGGGTGACAAAGTTGAGGAAGAAGAGCACGAAGCATCCAATGTCGTCGCCAAACTCGCCATGTGTTCGCTTCACAAGCTCAGCGAGCTTCTCACCAGAAGTAGCAGGGACACCACCGCCAGCAAACTCAGCGCCCTCCTTCTCCGCTTGCTCAACAAGCTTGGGCATCTGCTCAGCAATATCCTCAGCAGACGACGCCATGAGCGCACCAAAAGCCTTCTTCAGGAACTTCTTCTTCTCATCCGTAACACCCTCCTCACCATCCTTAGCGACCTGCGCAAACTCCTTCGCAGCTTCGTCACCCACAAGCGCTCTCAGCGCAGGCACTGTCTCGAGGAAGTGAGCAATCTCAGTGAGGGGTCGGAAACCGCAGAGACCCTCGAAGGGAGTAATGGCGATGGCCATTTCGGGCTTGTGGTTGTCATCGGGGTAGTTCTTTGCGTCGCGAGCGTGGAGTTGCTCGGCGAGCTTCTTATTGGGGTGGGCTTGGATCGAAAGCGCTTTTGCGATGGAGAGCACCTTGAAGAGGAAGGGGAGCTTGTGGCCGTAGTGAGAGGAGATGGTTTGCGAGAGGAGGGACTGGTTGTCTTCGCAGAGATCGAGGAGGGTCCGGCCGGTGTTGAGGTCTCGAGAAGGGTTCGAGGGATGAGTTCCCATCCACAACTGTGCAGACAATCGTTAGTATGAGATACAGACATATCATGTAGATGCTCACCTCTGCGTATGGAGTATCAGACTCGATCTTCAGGTCATCAGAGGGCGTAGCAGCCGCAAAGCGCGCAGCGGCAGAATCATTGCCCTTCTTTCCCCAGGCGTACGAGTTGACACCGCATTGCAGACGAAGTAGAGGAACCTGCATATTTGCGATATTCGTTGTTGGCGGTGAATGCGACGATGAAGCTATGGCTTAGCCTGGAGGGGTCAAATGCGTAAAAACGAAGCGCAAGTCTTTGACTTTGATATAAAATCTTCTGAGCTATCAATCGCAAAGAAGAAGAAAAAAATATCAGGAATTGCAACAGAAGTTGGCCAAACAGAAAACAGATGATGACAGCAGTTATGACGGAGCCCTTGGAGGGGAAGTCACAGCATTACATTACCCTTCAGTTACGTTAACCCCCCATCACCCAAATTTAGCTCCCCCTTCCCCTCCAGTGAACCAACCACTCTAGCCACTATAACGACGGCACACGAACGTGGTGGTTCCGGGCTCTTGTAGGGAAAAGTACCGGAGTAGCTCCGTTTTTAGGACGTCCAAGAACCCCGCTGTGGGCCTGAAACTATCGACTCGTCTTTTTCCTATTCTGGGTTGATCTCATCCGTGTGATGGTGAGCCTCATTACACGATATCAGGGGTTTTATATTACAACTCAAGGGCTCTAGTTTGATGTGCGGGCTATTCGATAGTCTTGTATCTAATTAGTTGTCTATCCCTCGGCTTTCAAATTTGCCAACTATCTTTTGGCGGGCCATTCCCAGCCAAATCGATGAACAATGGGGTACACATCGTAAAGATACATGTTATTGAAGAGCAGACTCACTAATGAGTACTCAATGCTCAAGGTGCTGCATACATGTACACAGGTGCTTCGTCAAACGACGTCAGCTCTTTCATCTGACTTAGCTTAGACAAAGTCCAGTCATTCATTATCCAATCCATCCATTATCCGCCCAGTTCCTCCTCTCAATCTTGACTTTCACCATTTTTTGTGGTCCCAAAATAAAACAATGTACAGACTTATGCACCCAACAGAACAGAACAGACCAAAACACCTCGTTTCCCTTCTCCCGGAACTTCAAGGTCTGATAACTCATGCAGTCCGGGCCCAATGGTATGACTGTGTTCACCGACGCAGCAACCTGTTTTCTCCTCTCTTGTACCAAAAGACTCCAAAATCAAGGGCTACAAGGCAATGCAAGGCCCTGGGGTTACAACGCCAGAGGAGGTCAAAGGTAAGAAAAGAGCGATATGCTGCACACTTTGACGACCAATCATGCAAATAAAAACGGAAAAACAGAAAGAGAGAAAAGAAAACACGTAACTCATGTATCAGGGTGGGAGTTAAGACTCGACCGAGGCGCCACAGTGGCACAAACCAACGCTTGACGTGCTTCCCCGGTGAACGCTGTGCTCATCGTCTTGCGAATTCTCTGGAGGACCCAGAGCCTCCCAAGTCGAGCTTGTTCCGACGGCGGGACAATCGATGAGTAATTCGTCCAGACAAGCGAGTTGACATTGGTTGGACATTCGTCCCAACACAGCATATATGTGCGTTTTCGTGCCTCGTCAACGACCTCAACTCCGTTGCCCCCGTAAAGACCAAAACCATTGCAATAACAGACAGTGAAATGCCTGCCCAGAAGGAAACATAGCGCACTGTAAACCCTCAAAGCCGTGTATCAATGCAAGCAAACAATGTACAGTTGGATTAGCTGCAGCTAATCCAAGTTTTCCTGCTTCGTATCAAATAGAGATATCAAGCTCGCAGCGTCCCCGTGGCCTTGCGGTAGCTGTCCGCAGCGGTGTCTGCCCCAACGCTTCCAAGATCGCCAGGAGGCATCATGTAAGCTCCAGATTGGTGCGTCATGTAATGCGTGTTGCTGTGGCCCAGCGGGAAGGATGATATGCCACCGCTGTTAAGGGTGGGCATGTCGCGACGAACAGTAGTTGGAGGTGCCGCAGTGACTGAGCTGGTTGTGTCTATGTAGCGGTACGTCATCTCAGGGCCTGGACGCATAGAATCGGTCTGTCCCAACACGGATGCATCCGAAGGACCAGTGCAGGAGTAGTAGTCGTTGCTTTGGCGGCCGTATTGATGAGCGAAGTTTGCAGGATACGAGGGCAGACAGCCCGAGGTGGAGGACATGCTTGAGGACTCGTAACTTGTGTAACTCGAGGGCGCCTCGGAGGTGCTGCTCACAGGCGACGTATCCGATGTCGAAGCTTGCGACGACTTGCTGCTGCTGCTGTAGATAGAGCTACCAGAATCGTTCTTGTAAGACGATCCCATCGAATTGGGTAGCGCAGTCCGTCCCACTGGTGCCGGCAGTAGCCTGTCCCCCACGTTGACGCTTGCTGCCATGTTTTGGAAACCAAGACTCTTGGAGTCAGTAGGGAGGTTTTGATAACCCAGGCTCTTGGTGGAGTCTGGCATCATGGTCTGGTACGCGAGGCTTGCCGAGTCTGTAGTAACTGGAGCAGGTCGATGCACCAAGCTCGTGACACTGTTTGGACCACTGTAGGCGTAGTTTGGCTCCATGTCCACGCATAGGGCAGACTTGCCTGTCGTTCCAGGGGCGATTCGATGGCTCATTGCATAGTCCGATTCATGAACTGAGGAGTAGGGTGCCTGGTACATATTGTTGTAGTAGCTCTGATCATCCGCATACCCATGGCCCCAGGTTGCAAGGGGGCAGTACGGCTTCGCACCATATCCATAGGCAGTAGGGGTACGATAGACAAATGGATCACTGGTGTAGGATGGCACGCCATCAGCATAAGCTGGGGCAGTCGAGGGCAGAGACGATATGGCAGAGCTTCCTCTCGCTTGGTACTGTCGAGAAGCTTCAAGGCTGTAATTGAAGCTTTCAGTCTTCACAATGGGTGCTTCATGAGACGCAACCTGGTCCATAGAGTAAGTAACAAACTACACAGAATCGTTCTACGTGAAAACATACTCTGAGGAACTGGCAAGGCTCATGGCCTGCATTCTTGCAGTTGGTGCATGGTCCTCCGTTGCCAGTATCGCCACTGCAACGAATCTTCCTCTTTCGACACCGACCACACTGAATCTGTTGTTAGCCCGCTACACAACTATGTAAGTCTCGCACACACACCACACACCAGGTAAGGAAGGGGATGGGGGAGGTTTGCACTTACTGCTACCGCGATGCGCTTCCTCTGGGGAGTCACATCGTCATCCCTCTCGCTCATGATAGTTGTCCTCGTGTCAGGATGAATGGGGTAAGCAGCCCCCCGACGCTCCGGGTATGAGAAGATATTCATGCGGCTCGGCCCATATCGCCGCGGATCTGTCGAGTAACAGTTTTGACTGACCATTGTGCCGGTCCAGTTACGGGTACTCAGGTAGTGAAAACGAAGGACTGGAGTCTGACTTAAGACTCAGAGTGGCTGCCTGACGAACTGCCTCATAGAGATTGATAATCTTCCTTGTTGGGTATGTCTTATCACTGGAGCTCTCACAAAAGATCCCCTGGCTGTGAAAAGACAAAGTTCAAAGCTTGAAGTCGTTCCCGGATTGCAAGCACTCGTCCGTCGGGAGTCTCGGTAACCAAAGAAGTAGAGTCAACAATGAGCTTGTTGCCGTCGATTTGTTGAACAGTTGAGTGAAAGATCAAGATTACCAGTTCCCGTCAACTTCGGCTTGAAAGGATTTGGAGTTTTTGAGGAGGCAGATATCAACAAGACCGAAAGACACAAGAGATCCAAAGACCAGAAGATCTGCGGCCCATGGCATCCTGATATACTCCGTACCACTCACTGACTTAGACCGCTCCTGGGTATGGCCGTTTGGATAGTGTTTGCTTCGCCGAAGCTCAACGACGACTTCCTCTTCCTACCAATAAACGGCCCTAATCTTTGGCAGCACCGAGTAGATCCACATCAATCAGGGAGTTTAGAATGATCGAGGCACCTCCTCCGGTGCTCTGTGCAATGGGCCACACCTCGTACAACAGATGACATTTGCCCAGAGCCCTCCCTCAACGTCCTCGTCACCTATCAGCGCTACGCAAATATTGTCTGGCTGGAGGCTACTAGCTATGCGAATTCCCACGGGTAGCAACAGGTGGCTTGCATGATGGCAGGATTACCATGAGGCAGCGATTCCCTCACTATCATGGCATTGATGGAGCGAATCCAAACGGGCTTCCAACCTAAAATGGCAGCAGCCAGATCTAGTTGATCGGTCTTGGGCTTCCCCAGATCGTACTGTATGAGATGCAGATGGCCTGGGCTGGGCTGGACTTTTCAGAACCTGAAACGAGCATCCCCACACGGACTGTCTCTATCTGGAGTGGACTGAGTCGTGTTGAAGCCAGAGAAATTACTCTTCAAGTATACAGTTGAGGGTGCGACTGTACTGCCATGCCATACGACACTTGAAGCGAGACGTCGGCCGATAAGCAAGCCCGTGCAGATCTGGCACTGCAACAACCGAGCTAGTCGAAGATCCTAATCCGTTTTGTTTGTCAAACAGCTCCTGTCCTGTCTTGGAACAATGGAAGCACTCAAGCAGGAGACAAGACGAGACCGTCTTGGCCATATCAGCAAACGGATATTATGTCTGGGGGAGCAAACCCCACCGAGACACAAAACCTTGACAGACAAGGTCAGGCCTGCAATGGAACCAGGAAACCCAGTTGTGAATCTAGACGATTGACTGATCTAGCCTCCGTCAGAATTTGGAGTGCAGAGATATCCTTCGCTTGTCGCGCAACGTACGCTAGTCGTCAAGGAATGCAATTACTTGCTGCTTGTGATCCAGCTGTGTAACGGGCGTGCACTACAGTAATCGACAGCTACTTCGGTATATGAAGCACACACAGTAAGTAGGCTTTCAACCATGATGCTCTGGACCCTGTCCCTTGCAATTGTCTTGTCTGATCTTGTCTTAAACACGGGTCATCTACAATCCATGCCATCGATCAACAAATCTCGATAAAATCGCAGCCTCTCAGGCCTCTCAACCCGGTAGCTGGGTGGTGGTGGGTCTATAGCCCTTGCTGGTGTGTGCGGTAATATCAAAGCCAAGATACTGTTGCAGATACCAATGTTTCGACTACAAACACCTGAAAACGTGGTTGAGAAGGCATCTAATGCTGGTGCCCATGAAAAGAAACTCTTCCCGTCAGTCCAGGGGCGAGACTGAGGCACAAAGTCACCTCACACACCACAACAGCCATCTTAGGCCATTGAAACGCTGTTCGACTTGCTTTTGACGTTGCTCCATGAATTTTCTTTTCTCACGGCGAGGCTTTGCATGTGTAGATGCAGGATTCTGCTCTAAGCCCCGCTCAAAGTGCAGATTCCTGTGGCCTTCGTTTGCTTGTATGAGGTACTCTGCTGCTGAAGATTGATCCCAACACAAAAATGAAAGGCAGCACACAAACGGCATAGATAATGATCACAGCTTGACGGAAAAAGGTATGCCACCGTGGCGATGGTTACACAAGAGTACGTCTCCACAATGAGCTGAGTTGTCCGGTGTTAGATCTGCAGAACCAGGACACAAAGGGTTAACCTCCCAGATGCTCAGGAGCCAGCAATATGCAAAAAGCAAGGAGTGCCAGCCAGGACTCTTATCCACATTAAGGACAGGCCGCTAAACAGTGCGTGTCGGTGCGAGTGTAAATATAGTGTCAAGGCCAGAGCCCGTATTGGGGATGCATTGCAGAAATAAAGCCAAACACTAACCACGTCTAGAAACCATGGGAGCCGATAGGACCTCAAGGTCCGATGACTTGCAGTTGGAACAAGCTTGAGTCTGCGCCTGCGCATCGAGAACAGATTTCGGTAAAGACGCCACGAGAGACGGGCAGATGCTCTTCTACAGGGATTTGCTACCAGTGGCGGAGGTCTTGTCCTTGTCGTTCGTGTGGCGCGATGTCTGTCTTGCTTGCATCAAACGCATAGGGCTTCGAGCTGACACCTTCGGGGCTCTTCCAGGGCTGAGGCACGATTCCACATCAGTGGCGCCGTTCGAGTGAATATCCACAAACAATACAACTGTCTCAAGTAGTAGAGGCAAAGGCAGGGTCGTTTGTGAAATCTCTCGTCCCCAAGTCCATTGACCGAACGAGGCTTGTACGAAGAATCTCAAACTGACGCAGTAACATAGACATCGTTCGATGTCTTCACTTAATTTCATAGCTGAATCAAACAGCCGTTCTTTTGAGTCAAGGCGGTTTCAATTGGTTCTGGGACAAGCCTTCTCAAGTTCAAGAAACGCTCGTCTATCGTATCGAGACTCAACCATGCTCAGACTGCATACACAGTACGGCGAGATAACCAGCTTGGTGAATCAGTCTCGCTTCTTTCCTCTCTCCTCTACGGTTGCCCCACAATCTGTGAGAAGACAACGCCAATTCTCAAAAGAGAAGACGGTCCGTGATAATACAGCAAGCGCAGTATCCAGGGCGGAAATTTCTTTCAGCAATAACCCGACGATGCTGTCGCCCAACTGTCATTTAAGGGTGTGACGCATGAAGCTGCGTCTACCCGCGCTGTGCTCCCACCAATACATACTATTGGTCACTCAGTCAAGGGGTTCACCTAGAAACCTCTCGTGGCCCACCTAAGGACGAGGATAGACTGTTTGATGGCTGACCAAAACTCCGTTCAACTGGGATTTTATACCCTTGATTGTAGCAATGATCTGTAGCGATCCGCAAAACAGTCGCGGGGAAGCTCGATATGAAGATCCGGAGGTTGGATCACATGCAGAGAACAATCTGAAACTCCTTCCTTAGCAGAAACATCACAAGGCCGCTGGGCCTATATTGATTCCATGTCGGCTCCCGTTGGAGACTGAAATCGCAGTCAAGCCCGCCCCATGGCCGCTAAACCCAGCGGACGGGGCTTTGTTGTCTCGCAGTTGCACATCTCGACAAGTTTTGCCTGAATAATTTCATGCTTGGACATGGCGTGCCGGCGTCACTACGTGGACCAAATCCACAACTGTGACCGATCAGAACTTACCATTTTGCCGTCTTGTCGACGGATGAGTCCCCGAGCTATGTATGACCAAAGCTGCAATGATGCAATTGCCAGGCAACATTGCTTCTGCTTCGGTCATCGGTCCTCGAAACCCGTAGCTCGTGTTGTTGAAAGATATCGGAGTACCTTAGCGTAGTACAGCAATCGTCCCCAATCATTGTTACCAGTACCGAGCTCATTGGCGATCTGAGACAACCGTATTGATCCATCTACGTACCCTGGGCAGCAGCCGCATCTCTCAGCCCAGAGCCTGTTCAAGGAATGTTCGTTGACTAAGACAGCTCAGGTGACAGGGCTCAGGGCTTTGTCGAATAAGCCCAAGCTCGACCGTAACAAGCCTTACTTGGGGTGTTACATAGTCTTCGATGTGGTGAGAGTATGGCGTCTCACGCACGCTCGTGCCTTGCATTGATGAGCTGGAGTTTGTGCCCGCCCGTGTCTCTAGAAGGCACAGGAGAAGCAAGCATAGCCGAGAATGACGGGTTTTTGATCTATAGGTAGAGAAGCAGAGACAGTTTCTGGAGTGTTCGACTGAATGACAGACAGCCAGCAAGCTCGTACAAAAAACAGTATTTGGATGTAAAGCCAAACATGTTGTGGGGCGGTGGTCTATAATCTATAATGTCTGGATGCTTTGACGAGAGTGGATTCCCCTTGCTGGGCATTGTGATCTGCTGAACGTCCAAGAGACCTGTCAGGTATGACAACGTCAAAAGTGTTGGTAGGAGCGTAGGGATATCGCCGGCAAGCGATGCCATGGCAAAAAGAGATGGGGTAGGCCCGGAGATCTCATCCAGAGCGACGCCGTGGTAGCTCAACAGCGGGAGACAGATCCTCCCCGCCGACCACGGTCATCGGTACATTTCGGTCAGAATAACGTCGCTCATGCGTAGACGGTGTTCAGTGCGTGCTCAACAGAGTAGTCCACATTGTCTTCCGTTGCTTGGGGCGGATGCTCCGGTGAAGGACCGTATGTGAGATGAGAGGAAGTTGGTGTTTGCATATCACGAAGTAAAGCATTGAATTCAACGAGGTTCTCTGTCAAGGTAGCTGTCAAACTCGTGTTATGGGGATATTCCTTTTTCGTGTAATGCCGTGCGATGCATTCCGTATTAAAATTAGCTGAGGCTGTTGCATAGCAGAGTAACGCTGAACGCTTGCCGTCAATGGTAGTGCGCCTCAGTACGCCAGTGCTTGTGAGCGTTGCACTGCTGTGATGCGTTTCGCAATCCACCAGTCCTTCCTTATCTCCTTGACCTGCGATCATAATCGTCCCGTCCATACCGATCCCTTTCTCTACCTCGGTCTCGACGGTCATGGCCACGGTCCCGATATCGGTTTCTATCATGATCTCTATCACGCCGATCGCCTTGACGGTCATCTCGTGGTTTGCGATATCGATCCCGGCTTCGATCTCTTGGCCGTGGACTCCGACTCCGGCTTCGTCGACGTGATGGCCCTTCATTATCATGGGGTCTCGGAGGAGGTGCATCATCCTTCTCCTGGTTCTGTTCACCACTTCGCCCCAATCTGCTTTTCATGTCCTCTTCGCCGTGAACCATTCTGTAATTACCACCCGTAATCTTTTCTCCCTCATCCCGGTATTGTCGGCGCTTCTCGAGCTCATCGACACCTCCCCATCCACCTCGATGAGCAGTCGCCCTTCGCTTGGTGTTCGTATCCTTTCGCCACACGTCGCTTAGTTTGCTGACACTCTGAGAGAAGTCCACATGAATGCGGCGATCGTCGATGAGAACGTCTTGCATCTTGAAGTAGGCTGCCTCGCACGACGCCTTGTCTTCGAATTCGATGAATGCATATTGTAAACTGTCGCCAGTCTTTTGGTCTCTGATAACTTCGCAACTCAAAATCTTACCGAAACGGCCAAAGATGAGCTCCAGGTCTTCGTCGCCAGTCACAGGGTTCAGTTTGCAAACGAATAAAACGTTCTCGGGAGGTTTGACCTCTGCAAATGGCAAATCTCCCATCATTTCCAGAGTGAGAGCTTGCGCCTGTGCCTCACGATTGCGACGCCTCCGTTCCAGCTCTTCTTCATCGACACCGTCATCTGCGTGTAATGCTGCCTCGTCTTCGATTCGAACAGTCTTCAACTGCTGGGCGGTCGGAGGGGGACTTGAGCTCGGCTCCCTCAAGCCAGGAGGGTCAGGGTAGGGATCGTCCAGAACAACCGTATGCTTGATTCGAATGTCAATCAGCGGGTAGCCCTTCTCGTCCACAATCGCCTCATTGATCTTGTCCAGCACTTCGAAGCCTTCGACGACCTTTCCGAAGACCGCTGCCCTTCCATCCAAATAGTCCGTGTCTTCGCCCAACGTGACAATGAACTGAGATCCAGCCACACGTGTATCAGGATCGGACTGAAGGGGCGCCGTAGCCATGCTGACTGTTCCTCGCTCCAAGTGTTTCAACTTTGGGTGGAAGAAGGCTGGGAAAGTTCGCTTCGCAGGGTCGCCGGATAGGTGACCCCATATTGAAGAGCCGCCGTCGGATTCTTTGGAAAGAGGGCCAAGAGGATCGCCAGTTTGGAAAGAGAAGTTCTTCTGAACAGAGTGAACAGGAGAGAAGTTGTAGTATTTGACCTTGCAGAGCTTCAGAAAGCTATATTATCTGTTAGTTCAGCGACTCCGTGGTAGTAGTAAGGTGGCATTGGGATGACTTACTTTTCGCAAAGCTTGGGCGCATGGTCGACCAAAAGATCGATGACAATGTCGCCTTCACTGGTCTCCAAGAGAACTGACATGATAACCGATGGTATCTCCTCTTTTACGCGATGCCTAATCGATTAAATGAATGCGAAAAGAGGTTGTGAAGAGAAGGTCGCGTTCTCCCAAGAATACCTAGATGGAAGGTTGTATGAGGTAGCTGCTCCAGCCACTCACTGTCGCGAAGCTTTCGAGAAGGAGCCATTTTGGGGCCTTCAGGAAGGCGCCACAGGTGGCGGTGATCAAATTACATAATCACACGATGACTTCAAGTTCACCAGAATAGGACCTCATTGTCTTCATATCAAATCCATTCGTGAGAAGTGTTATGAGACTAGTTTTCTCAAAGCTATCACTGATAGCTGTTGTATAATGTATCCCGATACGACTCATGGGCTGACCTCCAGCGTCTCCCTTCTCGTTTCAACGATGCTCATTCTTCCATTAAGACATTCCACCTGGACGGATTAAACAATTTACATCTTGTTATGGTCTCTATAACTGAGCATTTCTCGATTTTCACATAGTCCCCTCGACCAGTATCCTATACCGTGCGCCTTTCACAGGGTCAAAGAACTTCCTACAAGACAAGAATCTACAACAGGCCTAGCAGGCTCAACTACCGATACTCTACCATCATGTGGATCAAAACTTCGAGAAACGGCTCTCAGCTTTAATCCCCATCCTTGTTTTACCCAACCCACAAGGACCGCTAAAATGACGTTTTATCACGAACCCTTATCCTTTAAACAAAAAAGTTTTTCCTCTTGTTCTGACGATATGTAGAACGAAGTGCCAAGGGGGCGTATACTGTAGATGGAGCAAAATGTCCGGATCCCCGACTGTCAAACCCCATGACCGGCAAGGATTCCTGTTTCCAGGTGAGACTCTTTGTTTCTGGAAGGTGAAGCTATCCCGATCTCGATGCTCCCGCACACTTGACCTGTTTACGTCATATCATGTCAAGGTCCTGCGTTGGACAGTCCGGGATGAAGCATCATATGTGCCCTATCAGATACATATGTGATAAGAAATGTCTTGGCTGTTTGAGGAAACACCGTTGGAGGAGCGTTGTCGTTTCGCTGTGATGATCGACAACGGATTTTCATCGGTGATCTGAGGTGACGTCTCGGTGAACCGCGTAGAAAGTCATACACGGGAACGCTAGGGTAGACTTCCCGGTACGTTCTTCGAGGCTCAAAGTGGATTGTGAGGGATCATCGTTATCCTGCTTGATGTAAGACGGGAATGACATGGTTTCCCCATAATGATGACCCTGCTTCGCCTTCAGCAATGACTGTTCACCCGGAGCAACTGCTCAACCATCTGTCAAAGCTCAAAGGTTGTTCTTTATCCAGTGATGTAACAATCACTAGAACCAAACCGCCCAGGCCACCCTACAGCATCATAGCATCCGCTTCGCCTTCAGCTGTAATATATCGAAAAACCTGCTTGTCCATTAACGTCACAGTCCCTGACGGTCATGCTACAGTACCACACAACTCACCTACGCTCAACATCATTCACCTCTGTGTGCACAACCTTTGTCGATCCTCAGGCCCAGACCACATCAGCGGTGTACGCAGTGGCGAAAAAACTTGAACTCCCCGATCGTGATCGATGAAGCCCAAGCGCACTGGTAGCTCATATCAGAGACATTCTTAGCGCAGAACCGTTATCGCAAAAAGAAGCGCCCGGGCGCTTAATTAGTTGAACAATTCTTGGGTTAGCGAGTGTGCAAGAGATGATCTTCATTTCCCCCAACGGGTTTTTGATGCAGCAGGGGGGGAGGACTCAAAAGGACGATCTTTGTGGGTAAGACGCGTGTTTTTCTCGCTATCTATTTTTTGCAATTCCAATAACAGCCAGCGGGGCCGGCCGGATATGCATTTGGGGGAGAGGGAGAAGTTCGGGGTAGACAAGTGTAATTGGATGTTTTGCATGTTGGGGTCATAGCGTTCTTGGAGTTTTATGTGGTAGACCGGGTGATGATACCCGGGAATGCATTCACTTTACAAAGATGGAAGCTTGAATTGATAAGGCTGTTTTGCGAGATTGCATTCATTTGCACTGTTTGATGCTATCGCTAACTCCTCCTCGGGAGATCTTCATGATGGTAATAAACTTGTGGCGTTTTTTCATGCCTCCGAGATCCAGCGTGGCTTTCGCAAGAATGTAAATGAAAGGTTAAAAATAAGAAAAGCCACGGAGAACGGATCCCACGATATGCAGGTTGGTTCTGTAGAACCTAAAAATGAAGTAATAGACAAGAAGCGAATATTGTGTGTGTAAGTGAAGTGGGTATGGGGAAGAAACAAAGACGAATAAACCCCCCAAAAGTCGCTTTTTCGCAAAGCATGCTGTAGTATTTCCCTAGTCCGATATTGCCCAGAATGTGTAAGTATGTGAGCTTTTCCCTTCTCTTCCCAGCTCGAGTTGAGACCGTAAACGCCTTCGCCAATGCTGATAAATAGACAAAAGAGAGGTATTAGAATTAATGCCAAGTTTTGTTGTGTTGGTTGGGGGGCGTATGTTTGCCACCGCATAAGTCAACCATTGACATTGCGTGAGTATGTGTCGGCATGATGTGATGACGAAAAGTATACGAGTCAATATTTCCAGTTTTACTCGTTTCCAGAGCTTCGTCGCCTTCGTCCACTGCGAAGCTCTTTCTCAGTCTCCATGAGTCTCGTCTGCACCCATGTTCTAAACGCCCGATCGGCGCGAACACTACTGCAGTTGAGAAGCTCTGTCAAAGTGCGCTTGATGCTCTCGTTGACCTCCGAGAGGCGCTGCTCTTCTGCTGAGATCTCGTAGATGGTCTCCTCATCGGGAATCGTAGTGAGTTCATTGCGGTCCTCCCAGCCGCTGCAGCGGGCGTGGGAGCGCGAGTGGTGTCGTCCGCTCCGGGAGTGGCGCTTCGGCGAGGGCGGGAGCGAGAGGGATGAGGAGGAGGATCGGGTTGGCGATGTGGATGGTGAGGAATCGTGGGAACAGCTTGACATGTTGAACTCGGGTCGGATCTGGTCGAGGCGATCGCATAGTTCTTGGTGTTGCTCTGTCAGAAGCATGTACTTCTGAAGAGCAAGGGTATATGATTGTGCGCCGGTGGAGGCCATTTTTGATGCTGGACTTGTTGAATATGAAGCTGGTGTGCTACTGATGCTCGATACTGATGTTGATCGGTTGTGCCCGGAGAAGAAATGGGGTCTCACGTCTAATGACGAGACCATCGAAGCGATTATGTAGTAATTGGGAGGAGGATGTATAAGATGGGGTCGTGGTTATAGTGTCGTCGCGAACACTGAGAGTCGAGTCGTCCAGTGTATAAATATTCTTGTGACCTTTTGCCGGTGCAGTGTATCGTAAATGCAAGCTGCAATGTAAGATGTAGGTACTAGGTGTCGATCGTCGGATAATACTGGTACGTTGTGGTTGCTCAAGGCTGAAGGGGGCCAATCTCAAGGTTGTATAGAAAACGTGTGGGTGGTGATATGATAGGATCTTGGAACGTCCACGATACACAAGCAGTCAACTGACTATATGTGAGGGTAAGATGTATGAGTATGAGGGATCAAGAATTGATGTGACGGGG
This sequence comes from Fusarium brevicatenulatum, assembly GCA_013363135.1. Classification (NCBI taxonomy): domain Eukaryota; kingdom Fungi; phylum Ascomycota; class Sordariomycetes; order Hypocreales; family Nectriaceae; genus Fusarium; species Fusarium brevicatenulatum. The sequence goes on along the minus strand of JABEEJ010000133.1, from coordinate 67,818 downwards.
GTGCTCTGTATAGTTATACTGAAGCTTGTCGATGGATGATAAGAAGTAGTATGATGCTCATGTTATTGGGGGGAGCAGGGTGGTTCATTAATAAAGATATGGATTGGCACTCCCGCTAGAATAGCTAACTACGCTACGGTCGATGCGGTATGTAACTTACGGGAGGGGTCAGCAAATAGATTGGAACTGGACTGAACTGATTGAATTTGACTGAAGCTTGTAGGGGTATGTTAGAGTAGGGGTGAGTCTCAAATGTACCAAGTACGAGATCCAGGTACGCCAGTCCCCAAGCCTTGGAATGGGAAATGAAGGGGAATCTCCAGGTCTGAACCAACGAGTCAGCACCAGGAACCGCCATGTCTGGAAGTAGAAAATACAACCATCATCCCCCCTGTCCAACTATTTAGAGCCCTTGTCCACTGTAAGTCTAGCTCTCACACTCTGTTTTTTCTTCTCTCTCTACTCCGTATCGCCTTGCTTGTTCATTATGAGTTAAGACCGTGTCGTTCTAGCCGCTGAACGGCAAACTTGCACTCACTGAAGCTAGCCCGAAGCCACGGGGAGGGGGGCGCCGGCCCCCTCCTATTGGGACACCTGCGAAATCAAGACGAGAAGCAGAACAGGGATTGACAGAAGATCCTGGGCATCAAGCTTTGGTGGTGGATCCGCTGGCGATGTGACGGGATGCGCTGCGATTATGATGTGTGCGCGGTGGGTGGTGTGAAGCCCTTTTTTTAGACTGGCCTATCCGTACTTCCACTGCACTGTACTCAGGTTTGGCACAGTGCTATTCCCAGTTTCTGTTCCGAGGCTCTTGAACAGAATGGAAGGGTCTGATAAGTTCTCACCGGGTTCCTTGGGTTGGGTTACTTTGGTGAGTTGTCGTTGACAACGTTAATCGCCGTGTGGCTCTCTCGCGCCATCATCCACCTCAATGAGCATGATTTCAGAGGTTGATATCGAGACATTTGATGTCTTGCTACTCCCCAAAACGGTTGGTTGCTTATAAGCTCACCCAACTAGCAGCTAACCGATGTTCCAGGACATGAGACAGCGAGGTTTTTCTTATTCATGGGTTTTCGATTCAGACTCGATCTAGAGCTCTTTTCCTTGCTTGATGTTACTGTAGATATATCATAGCGTACGTGGAAAGTGGATTGATTACCCATTGATATGGAGACGCAAACTCGTTTGTCTGTGCCGGGCATGCATTTCACGATACTATGCTTCCCCGGCTGAACCCGCTAGAGATGGCAAAGAAGCTTAGGATCCAGAGCTTGAGGGATAAAAACATTTAAGCAAATTAGCTTAAGTATAGTAGACTCTTTGCTAAATTTATTGTAGCACTCTAATTGCAGCCCTAAAGACGTTCTTACTCCTTGGATCAGACCCGGACCGGAGTTTGAGCGAGAGATAGCTGATATTGAAGCACGATGCAGTGTTTGCATGCTTACTGCACACTATACGAATATTGATTGCTTGGCGGTGATATCTCGTCCAATAAAGTACAACACCGAAGCTGTCAATTCCCCCTCACTCATCCTCATGCGATTGATAGTGTTCTACAAGCAGCAATTCTTATGTAAAATAACTCGTCCAATTCCTGTGCCGAGGACTCTGTGGCGCCGGGGATAGTAAGTGGTGCCCGTGCCATGGACGATTGGTATTGAGCTCTTTAATTCCTGACCAGAAAAACAGTGGATTCTGCTTCTCCAGGTTCACTTTTTACAATCTCTGCAGCTTACAGCTTAGAGATCCCTTTCCCTGGGGTCACCGCCTGACCCCACGTGCAGAATATTCTGCAGCCGGTGAAAACAAGTGATTGCCTGATAAAAAGAACGTTGCAGTAGTTCCAAAAACCGGCAATGCAAGAATAGGTCACGATGGGAAACATGCGGCGTGTGTTTCGATATCCGCACGTACTCTAGATAGAGAATTTGCACATGGAGGGCTTGGGTGCTGCACTGTGCCGCTGAGCTGGGGTGATAAGGCACTCCAAAAGTCCAAATTCCAATTCAGTTGGTGGATGGATGCCCTGTTTCCCGGGCTGCAACCCTCCCCCTCACTCAAAGCTGTAGAGCAGTTGAAACGGCTACAGGCGGGAGTTTTTCGTGGGTTGATAACGAGGTATCGTGGGGTGATTTGGTGTTGCGAACGGGTTCAGGTTCCATTGTGACGAGTTTGCTCGGCCGCTTGCGGACTTGATACAACGATGGAGCAAAGAGACAGTACAACGCGTAATCCCTAATTCCCCGTCCTTGAAAAAAGTTGTGGACTCTTGCTTGAACCCTTGTAATCCTTCACGATAACGATTGAGGTGCTGATGCTGTCCCCGGCTGCAGAGTAAACTGAAAGTCCAGGATGAGCCCCTGCAAGATTAGAGCTCTTCCCGAAATAAACAAGGGAGCTTATCCTAGATAGCTTTTAAGATGAGACGAAAAATATACACATTTTCGTTCTTTTTCCCTGATTCACAATTCAGCTCAACTCAATTCACTTGATGCAACATGGATGGATCATCAGTTGATTTTCAGGGGCGTTGCTCTCTTCTCTTCGTGATCGACTTGCTTGCATAGCCGATTACCGACGACGGATTGGTAGGAAAAGACACACATGACGTTTCAAACTCCAACATCACCTCATAAAATCCGCAAAAAGTAAGGTTTTTCTTTTTTTCTGGGGAATCAATCGTAATCAGTACGAAACATGCCGATAGCTCGCCGGTTATCACATTCGTGGCTCAGAGCTCTCCAAGCTTCCCACCTGATCTGCTAGTCCATGTCAATCGATCACCGGAACAAAGACTACAAAACTTCCGATAAGAAGCTTTCTCACGTAGCCACGTCTGATCGGATCGGCTTTGCATACATAGCACAAACGTTGACTGCCATTTCCTTGCCTTTGATTCGTTCCATGATGCAAGTGTTTCTCGGCAAACTACACTTTTCTATCTAGGGTAATCGTCAGTGTGTGTCATTGACGGCTAGGAAAGTCTCTTTTGATATGCCCATTACGCAAGTGGTATGAAGTCTTTCGCATCAAGTGACGATGAGCAAATGCTTCTGTTTGGATCGTGCTACACTCTGTACACCTACGACGTACATCGACGTAGTATCAGGGAAGTGAGGTTGTGTGTCAGCCTGCTTTTCGAGACAACTCATATCCTCCATCGTCATCTCCAACACCTTCTTCAACAGACCGGCTTCAAGAGGTTGATCACTAATTGAGAGAGCACAGTGCAAAGTTTGTACCATCGAAAGCTTCAATCTATTTGAAGACACTGCCAACTTTCACACGGTCTTCTCAGCACTACTCCCCACTAAGAAGACGAGTGCAATGACGGACCATCGACAGTCTGAAGAATATGTAGTGCCGTGCCTGAGCGTACATTCCAGTCCGCGGCCTCCTCCGTCACTCTCCCGAACCTCCTACACCCAGATCATCTTCAAGTTGAGGCCACTGATCCCGTGGCTCTTTGTCCGTCCATCCCCAAGGGTGCCACGTTCTTGGCTGGGCAAGAGAGCTACACCCCAGGGCATCTGACCAACCTGACGGGATTCCAACTACCAACATGATAATAAGCACCTGTCGCCATCGAGCGCGGGGCAAAGCCAATCATTAGCCAAGATCGCTGGCTTGTCATCTTCTAGATTGTGCCCTCTGGAGCCAACCCTTTTCGCCTTTCCCCGCAACTCAAACCCAATTGCCTTCAGGGGTCTCGGAGGCTGACTCTGGCGTCCTACGGATAATTGAGTGTCCAATGGCAATGTCCTCGAAAGTCTGGGCCAGCCTGTAGTGCAGGTCTGTACCTGAGAGGCAACAAGATTGTTGGGGAGTTTGCCATGTCTTCAATCTGTGCAATTGACCATTTCTTCAAGACAAACAGAAGTCTGTTAAAGAGGTTCAGCGGGTCAGCTAATCGTGGGCCCATGCTCTGAGCCAAAGTTCAGAGTTATCATCATGGTTGACACGCAGTGGTGTGACTTCCCCATAACCGAGCTCAAGTGACATATCGAGATCATGCAATTGCCTTGCCCGTTGCATCCGAGTCCTCAAGTCTCTGATACGTCAAAAATCCCATGACAAATACAGCCTGCCGAGCGGCACCTAACCACGAACTGCATGGCCACAGCGCTTATCGTGAGCCGATTATCAGTCGAGTGGCACAACGCTTCTCAACCAAGTGTAACTGTGATGTGGTTTCTGTAACAATAGTTTGGCAGCTGAGTCGTTCAACTTTTGTGCTTTTTCGGATTTCCCGAATTATCACGATGCTGCATTCTGTATAGATAATTCATGGTGAGACATCCGAATGTCGCTGGTTGACGCCGACTTCACGACTGGAATGCAGAGGAGCCATCCCTTTGAGAGGCTGCGCTGCCCTAACTGCCGCACTCTATTGATATGAATTGAGTATAGTGTCTTTCTGGAATCCAGGGGCCCGGTTATGTTCTGGAAACTTTGCAGATGTGGATAGCGACATTGTCGTTGTAAAAAGGACCCTGTTGAACCTCCCGCTTTGGGATTGGGAATTGTATCACCTCGACGGCGAGTCCGTTAGCTTGGCACTGATCCAGAAACGCTTGAAACGTCTTCTCGTTTCGTTGTGTCGCTGAGATGAAAACCTCCACATGTGGATGAAGGTCAAACACCTCACGAAGAGTCCCGATTAGGGCTCTTATCACACTCTTGTCGTAAGTAATGTCGGCGCCTAGTACGACATCAACAGGACGTCCACCATTCCACTTCTCCTCTTCGGTGCCCATGAGAGCGTGCCCCCATTTGACGTCCATTGGAGTTACCTGAGTGGAATCTTGAAGGTCATTGAGGAAAAGGTTATCGGGGAGATTGTTGATCACGTCGTCCGAGCCATCTGATGCGATGACATGTTGAGAGTCGAGAAAGTTGGCGCAGAGAATGGAAAGATATCCTGTGCCAGCTCCAAGTTCCAGGACACGCTTTCCCTTGACAATATGTCTATTCTGACACAGGTATGACCCTAAGTGAAGGGCAGCTTCCCACGTGCGTAGACCAGTGGTCCCTGAGCCTGAGATGAGAGAGTGGTTCTCAAGAAGGGTGATGTGAGGCGCCCGCGGGCTGGGTTCTGAGTTGTTTTCACATAACTCAGAGAGATGGTATGTGACATAGGACTTTTGCTGAGCCGAAGTAGCTTCTGAAGGTAATGGATTTGCAAGAAAGAGTGAAAGCGCAGACATCAAGTCATCAGATACGCCCTGGTCATGTTAGTAAATGATACTAGATGAAGGAGGCAGAGTGATGCTAGCGACGATGACTTACATACTCTTCCCAATCATCTATACTAGCTTCAATTCTAGACATGAGCTCTTTGAGAACTCGAAGCTGAAACCGTGGGGGAGGACCATATCTCACAGCTCCATCAGCGAATAACCTCTCATAAAATGCCTCTTGAACTTGAGAAGTCTTCAACAACGAATCTTCTGGATAGTCCAAGTCAGACTGGAGCTGGAGATACTGATGACAGAACCGGTCAACCTGTTTGGAACTCGACGGCATTTTGAAGGGGAATGGAACGTCTGTTTGTAATTTTGTTGATTTCGTATATTTCGTATAAACTACGTGAGAAACATCCTGGAATCATCGCAGGCTCAACTCAATTGTGGACTTGGAGTGGCCTGACGACAACATCTCCACCAAAGACTGGAGTTGAAACTTGGACATCTCCAACTTGAGAGGCCGAAATGTCCCTAATACCCGACTTATTCCCAGACTCCCTCAACCGAAGATTGTCCGACCACCTCCACGTGATTTCGATGCAAAAAAACCCTTGTGTGTTGGCGCCTCACAATCGAGGCATCAAATCGCGCACATTCAACGCAGATTAGGGTTGGACCGAAATTAAGCGACCAAAGTTGGATTTTCAGTGTGACAACTTCATCAACCGAACGATCTCACCCATCAACGCCCAGTCTCTCCACCGTCAACTAACCCCCAGAGACCATCACGACAATCGGCAAAAATGGCGGACAACGACTCCCCCGTCACCCTCCGAACTCGCAAGTTCATCCGCAACCCTCTGCTGGGCCGCAAGCAGATGGTCGTGTGAGTGATACCCTCAGATTTCTTGATGATGCCGTCTCCCGCATCGCGTTTCGTCGATACCTTCACCTGAGTCGATGCTTGAAACGCGCCTGCCTCTGCCTTCTTTCTTTCCCGCTCGATATATCGCTGTTCTGCACGATTGTACGCCACTTGACGAATTTATCGAATACCGTTCGCAGAAATTGGGAACAGGCGGGCATAGAGCATCGACGATGGGATAACGATGGGACACGACATAAGGACATGTCATTATGTGCTTGGGAACTCGTGGGCTGACCGGCGATTGCGTTTTAATAGTGACATCCTCCACCCCAACCGTGCCAACATCTCCAAGGAGGAGCTCCGTGAGAAGCTCGGTTCTCTCTACAAGGCCCAGAAGGACCAGATCTCCGTCTTCGGTCTCCGAACCCAGTTCGGTGGCGGCAAGACCACCGGCTTCGCTCTCGTCTATGACTCTCCCGAGGCCATGAAGAAGTTCGAGCCCCAGTACCGATTGGTGCGGGTTGGCCTCGCCACCAAGGCCGAGCGTGCCTCCCGACAGCAGCGTGCGTTACAGACATTCTCAGAAGTACGAAGGGTTAGTCAGGCTGACAGACAACTACAGGCAAGCAGCGCAAGAACCGACAAAAGACCCTCCGCGGTACGGCAAAGGTCAAGGGTGCCAAGGCCAAGAAGGAGAAATAAACGACTCGATGACTTGGCTTGGGCTTGTGTATATCCTCGGGCTGGTTGGGGAGCAGCTATGGCTGCGTGCATGCGGTGGTGCGTCCATTTACGGTCCATCCTCGTCGGCGTCGGCATCGGCATAGGGTACAGGGACTTGCTGGGCGGAACGGCGAGGGGCTACTCTGGACTCGATGAGGAGGATTGCTTTCACCGGCGTCTCTTCTCAATTACACTAGCATGAAATCAATGGTGTTCTTCGGGTTTCGGACCAAAATCAAAAATAACAACGTCTCTGGTTTACGCGGGTTTTCACTTTTGGCTCTACGGTTCGTGAATGCATGACTCATGACTATATCAGTGCGACTTGAACATCACTGAGAAAAAAGGTATGCGAGAGAAATACAAATGTTTCTAATCTATCAGATGCCGCCCAGCAGCAAGAGGGTATCAACACATCTATCCAAAACTCCAGAACTCCTCCCAATGCATCTTCAAATCAGACTCTCACTACAACCCTCCGTATATCAACATAGCCAACCCCAACGCGATCCCAACAACGACCTTCCAGTGCACTATCTCAGCTTGTCGGCCCTCAGCGCCAGCCTTGTACACGGGGATATGCCATCCACAGCGCTCCTTTCCATCTCTCGTCTTGCATTCGTAATATGTTGTTTGCGCCCAGCCCATGCTCGCCAGCTGTTCTGCTTGATCGGGGGCAGCTGTGACGGGAGGGTTGAAGACAGATGGGTTGGCGTTGTTTCTATCTTGTCTCTCTTCGAAGAATGAACCACCTGGAAGATTTGGAAGACCTGTTGTGTCTGGGAGACCGGGGGAGAGTGTAGGTGCAGGTTGAGGCTCTGGGGTCTGTGTAGGTAGACAGAAGCCCAAACTCAACATAGCGAGAAGGGTGAAAATGTAGTTGAAAGGCAACATGATTGCAGTATTGTTTTTCTGTGAAGTTGACTTGCTTGTATATCCAAAGTATTTCGTATAAGTTGGTTGATTTCTGAGTCAACGTGGCAGATGATCGTCTCAACAGGTTGATATCGTCGTTATATACCCGTCTTAACCAAACGGTTCACAGTTCTCCAACGAACACAACAGCAGTAGTCACAATTTCACAAAGCAGAACAAATTGCAAGAAAAGGACCGACAAACCTCACGTTCCATCCCCCGAACAATATACTTATTTCCCTCCCATGAGAGCCCCATGATGAACATTCAAACCACGCGACAACAGCCAACGACTGCTCAGTAAAAAGTGCTCATGAGACGCTAGAACAGAGACAAAAATTAGGCTTAACTGGTAGATTTCAGGCAAGATGCGAAAAAGATGGTGGGTTGTTTCGCTGCATCATCTGCTCCCTCAAGGGACTTGGTTGGCTGAGGTGCCCTGCTCGTGATGCAGCTAGGACTGCGCTGAGACAGGCACTGGAGCTAAAGGACGGGTTCGTGATGGTCCTCACATGAGACGCTGGGCATTAACAATGAGAATGAGAAGTAATGATTTGAGTTTCGTGAATCTTGGCCTTTTTTTCAAGTTTGTTTCTTGTTTCTTTATGCTACTTTTATTAAGCTGCAGGTTTTTAACCAGCTTCATCTTTTGTCTTAAGCCATACACTGGGCTGACACGCTATGCTTCCCCAACGCCATTGTTCCCCGAAATACAGAATGCTTTAATACATGTTTCCCTCTGCCAATCCTTTCCATATCCTTGCTGCTCGAACTGAAACAAGGCGGTGGAGCGCCAGATGCAAAAGAGCCTGTCTCACCCGTTCCAGTACTTCCATAACTTGGAACCGTCCCGTGTCTGTCAGAACTTTCGTGTGGTCTTCCTACGTCCCTTAATCTGACTGTAAGCACTCGTCGACACCCCTCGAGCCACTGGAGCAGATGTCTGTCCACGTGTAGTCCGGCTTTGCACAACTGTTGTCTTCTTCGCTTCCGTCGCGGGTAGACTCTTTCCTCGACTTCGCGTGTTCACTTCGCTCTGTTTCTTCTGCACCCAACCTGAACCCTGTGGCAGTGGTGAATCCTGATAAGTCTCGTCCTCGCTGTCTTGGGCATAGTCCTCGGCATATTGAACTGATACTGGACTAGAGCTCAGTTCGATAACCTGGCTGCCCTCTGGGATGGCGAACTGTGATTCTTGCTTCACTTTCTGTGATGTTGGTGGTGTCGCAGCACGTTTAGGTTCAGATGCTTCAGGCTTGGATTCCTCGCTCTTAAACGAACGTACTAGGGGGCTGCCCTTCTGAGATTCCGGCTGTGTCGCATTTGGTAATAAGCTCCGTAAAGATTTGTTGCGATCCGGTGAACGATCAGACTCCTCGCCCTCATCCAACTTTCGCATCGCCTCTTCGTAATCCCCATCTTTCTTTTCAGACTTGATGAACTGGGGCACTGACATCTGACTGAACTTGAAAGGACTTTGTGTCTGCCTTGCTGTATGAAAGATTTCCTCCAGTGACGGAAAGGGACTGCTGCTTCTCGGGCGGGATTCGTTCGTCACTTGTGGGCTGGCGCTTCTCCCATGAGGATCATCGACCATGGCCCCTTCGACTGATTCCTCGATTCGCTCCTCTGGAAGGTCGTCAAGGCCGCTGACTGATGGGGGTTGCCGCCCACTGCGAACGCTACCCGCAGATGAGGGCACCACCAACAGACGATGGTCAACAAGTGCGTCGTCCTTTGTCGGCAGTGGTGGCAGTTCTGGCGACGGTATAGTATCAGGAATAACAGCGTCCCAGCTACCTTCAACAGTCGGTACTGGCTCTCCTTCAGACTCCTTTGCATCTTTCGCTCCATCCGACTCATCATTACCTGCCTTCTCTTCCTCCTCATTATCCTTTTTACCCTTATCCGAATCACGCGACAAAAGAGATTGCAACTGGGACATGGATGCTTGCATAGACTCCCGTAGTTGGTGGAGATGACTGTCAAATATACCCGGCCCAGGAATAAAGCTGCTGATCGGACTGTCGTTTCCAGAAGCCGGAAACTCAAGCCGTGGTGGTTGCTGGCCAGAAGGGATCGATGTCGATTTGTCGGTTCCTGATTGTTTCCCTTCAGTTTCCTGTTCCCTCAAATCGGCCTCGACCTCGGCTCTCACTTTCTGCGTATCTAACTCCTCAGCCATAGTCTCATCGGGATTCGTTCTCTCGCTAACCTTGTTGTTCGCCGTGGAATTTCCATTCTGTACGGGTTTGTTCTGCTCGGCCTGAAGCTTTATGCTCTTAGCAGAAGTCTCCAGCATAGTAGGTGGCGGTGCTGGCTGGACCAGTCTCGGGTCGGTCATTTCTGCCCACGGAATCTCTCTTCGGCCGTCATCCTCTTCATCTTCATCAAGGTCTGGCGCTTCGAACTTTGCATAGATCCGTTGACCTGTGCGTTCGTCGTATTCCTTGTCGTTTCCCTCTCTGTCCCTCATCGCTAGAAGGACATGCATGCAGTTGTCCTCGCTGATCGAAAGGATAAGCCCGGTCATTTGCACTATTTCGGGTTGCCAATTGGTCGCCTTGGACATAACTAACTGCTTCCAGGTGGCAACCATTCCTGGCTTCATATCAGACAGCGAAAGACTGGGCAGCGTACTGACATCTGCGGGCAGCGAAGGGAGATCATCTGTGTCTGTAAACTGACTCTCTTCGGGGCGATGCTTGGTTGGGATGTCATCATAGTTCAACACAATGTCTTCATCACCATTTGCTCCTGTCCCAAAAGAACCCTCGCGTGACTCCTCTTCGTCGTATTCTCCGTCATAGCCACTCTTGTTCTTTCGCTTCTTGTTCTTTTTCTTCTTCCTTTGACTGTTGTCGTTCCACTCTTCATCACCGTTCCATTGCTGAGAATCCTCTTCGTAGTAGCTCTCATCGTTGAAATTCTGCGATGCTCTCTTTCGCTTCCTCATTGATCCATATTGTTGCTGAGGGTCCCATCGCTGTACAAAGGGGAATGGTGGCTCGCTCAACACAACATCATCGTGACAGCATTCGACGGCCCGGTAAGAGATCTTCTTTCGCCATTCTTCAGGGTCTTCATCCGGTTGCTCTTGTGCTGGTTTGTTATCGTTGACCTTGTCTTCTTCAGCCTGAACTCGCGGGTTTTGCAGAGGTTTCACATTCTTCATCAGACTGTCGCGAAGCTTGTCTTCTTCCGCTTTGTTCTTTGGGTTCTTTATTCCAAGAGCACCAAGGAGAAGTCGCCGTCCAGCTCCCATGTCGACTTTGTGGCGACGCTGAGCCGGGACTGGCTCTTCTTCGACTGGAACTGCGACTTGGCTCGTGGCGGCTGGTGCTTCCTCTTCGACTTCGACTTCAACTACCATAGGTCTGGTCTCCTTGTTGGGTGCATCCTTGGGTAGGCCTGGTTCATCCTCTTGCTCATCACTCACGACGCTGAGAAGTGCCCGCTTTCTAGCCAGGAGCTCAGCTTCTTCGCTTGCAGTACCGTTAACAGACGGCTGAGACGGTGTATCCTCCAGCGCCTGCATAGCCTTGAGTCTCTTGGCGTCTCGTTTCCGGGCATTTCTCTTCTGCGTCCTCGCCAGTCCAGTTCCAGGTGGCTTCGGCCCCTGAGTGGGTTCTGGCGCTGCTTTGGCAGTTTGGCCGTTGGTCTCGGGCTCGGGCTCGGGCTCGGGTTTCGCTGAAGGGTGCGGTTGCGGTTGCTTCGTTTGAGGCTGCTTTTTTGATGAAATCTCCTCGGGCTCTGATTCCGAATCGGATTCACCTGAGCTGGAGTCTGAGTCGCTTGAGCTGTCGCTGCTGTCATCCGAGTCGCTTTCAGCGGCGTCTTTGGTAGCCTCAGCGCCGTTGCTTGAATCGGAACTCGAATCCGAGTCCGATTCCGAGTCAGAAACACTCGAGTCCGAGTCTTCAGAGTCTTCTTGGGTGGTTTTGGCTGGCCGCGAAGGTGTTGGGGCCGGGAAGTCAGAGTCGTTACTTGAATCGTCGTCCGAATCGTCGGAGTCGCTATCCGATTCTGAATCCAATTTCTTCTCCATGTCCACATCAGAGTCAGCGTCAGAATCAGAATCGGAGTCAGAGTCTGAACTGCTGCTAGAGCTCGATGTATCTTCCTCCTCATCCTCATCAGGGACTTCACTAATCAAAGGTCTTGATGTTTGATCCTGCGACACGCGCGGCGTACCGTCAGGCGCTGGTTCCTCTTCAACCTCCTGAATCAGTGGGCGCGTTGCGTTCTTAGGTTCCGCCTGACCAGGGAGGAGCAATACTCGATCTTCTGGGTCTTCCTCTTCTTCATCGGCAGGCTGATCGAGTGACAGCGCATCCGGGAACCCAGGACCAAGAAGAACTCGTTCGAGCGCTTCATCGTAGCTGATCACGGGTTTGTTGGCTTCGGACAGTTTTTCGTACGTTTTTCGCAGATCTTTGTTTCGGTTCATCTCGTCTTGCAGCGTGGACACTGGTGTCAACGGAAATGCAGCTCGTAGCGCTGTGATCTTGTCAAGCCACGAAACGTCAAATCCGTGTGTAGGCAGAAGTGCTTGTGGATCTTGGCTGTCGTCTCCCGAAAGAAGAGTTACCTGTCCCTTAGCAGGCGTTTGCTCGACTATGGCATTGTCTTCTTGTAGAAGTCTCAGCTCGTCAGAAAGATCCGCATCCAAGTCGTCCTCGTCGATACTTTCAGCGTCGTCGTCCTCATCCTCCTCATCGACCGCAGTCTCTGCGTGGACTTCTTCTATAGGTTGGAAATCGTTTTGGTCGTCAAGTTCCTCATCCTCGTCCTCTTCTTCGATTTGATCGCTGTCCATAAATCTTACTCTCATACGAACACTGCCTGGTTCCTCCGTTTCAGGGGCTACAGAGTCTTCGAGCAGGAGTTGCTCCGACTGGTCTTCTTCGTCCGCATATGAACCATCATCGTCGTCTTCGTCGAGCTCTTCTTCATGCGTTATTCGTGCTCTTTTTCGAGGGGGTAGGTCGAGTGCTGGACGATCGCGTGGCGCCCTCAACCAAGGCCTTCCAAACGCAAGTCCATCAATAAGATGCTTTCCATCGTAGGATATCTGGTGTCGGCCGCTGAGTTTTCGTCGTCGTAGATCGTCAGTAGAAAGTGATCTTATTCTGCGAAACTGTTAGCATGCGAAAAACATTGGGGGAAGATTCGCAGGTCGTACAAAACTTGATCATCCTCTTTCAAAACTTTGCCGACGGGCTGAAAATGTAGCAGCTCGAAACTATCGCCCTTGCCATCATACAGCTCGACAACATAGTCCTCAAGGCCCCAATCGCCACTCTCGAGCGGCACTACCTCGTTGACCAGTGCGAGGAGCCTCGCCACAGTCAAATCGTCGTTTGCGACACAGGGCCATACGAGCTTGACTTCGGGGACTGCATGTCTGCGGATGACGAGCCGCAAACGGATTGTTGTGGACATTATTGGGGGGTTTCTTTGGTATCTTATGATAGCATGGTTATAATAGAAGCGTAAGGAAAAAAGAAGAACCAATACGGTGACGAAATGCAAAATTGGGCGCGAAAAGAAGTTGAAGATGCGATTTTGAAGAAGCTTGACACGCGCCGGCAGAGAAAAGAGCTAGGCCTGTAAAATCGTCACAGTAGCACCTTCAGCGGCAAGGCCCGACCCACTATCAACGACAACCGTTTAGGATCGACCCTTTCGGAAATGAAAGTGCGGAAATGATATCAAATTATCATACCAAGTTCTTAGTAAATTGACTGCAATTGTTTTATCGCTTAAGAGTCTCTCACTATCTACTGGCCCAAAGTCTTATATGTCGGCGACATGCTGTTTTCAAGAAAGTAGGTTTGGGTGTAACTAAGATGAACTTCCTCATGCCCATCCATCCATCCTTAACACCAATAGATCATTTGGGCCCAGAGCCAAAGTTGTTTTGTTCCTGGCTAGCGAGCATCTTGTTCTTGCAAATACATTGAGTTTTGGGCAAAAAAAGAAAGTCTTATGATAAATGATAGCAACCTCATGATATAATCAGCATCTGGTATCCTGAGCCTATACACCAACCATGCACCAGTGATTCAAGTCGTGATGTGAAGCGCAGATCTCGAACATATTGGATGTGTGGTTTTGTCTACATATACATCAAGCTCCTGCCGCCAACGCCGTCAATCAATCCCAAAGAACGACGATAAACTCCATTCAATGATGACAAGAAAGAGCTCCTAGCCAAACAACATCTTTCCATGTTGGTATATTTCGTTATGTCTTGATAGTCTACTGTGGGAGCGCTGCCATATCGAGCATATGGCCCATTTTCTCGATCTGAGATGCATTGTTAGCTGAAAACTCATAGGCAACTGGGATGTCTTGTTGCAACATACCTTGGTCTTGAGATAGCCCTCCACCTCTTGACTCCTGAAGCCTCCACGACCCTTCCAGGACAGAGGAACCATAGCCACGCGCTCCCTGACCACAACCTCTCTATTGGGGCCCTCAACCGCGCGGATCTTGTCAGGATTGTTGGTCAACAATCGAATCTCCGGCTGTCCAAGATCAAGCAACATGGCCGTAGCCAAACCATAGCTTCGAGCATCAGCAGGATGTCGCAGCAACAGATTCGCTTCAACAGTATCAGATCCCAAATCCTGAAGATTATAGGCCTTGAGCTTCTCGCCGAGGCCAATTCCACGACCCTCTTGTCGCAGATAAATGATAATGCCACCAGCCTTGTTACCAGGCAGACTCATCAGGCGAGCAGCTTCGTCCAGTTGTTCTCCGCAGTCGCATCGCGCTGACCATGCTGTCTCACCTGTGTAGCACTCGGAGTGAATTCTCACCAGTGGAGGCTGGTCTGACGGCTGCGGTGGCTGTTGCTCTTGAGGCGCTGCTGATTCGACACCACTGGTTGTGCGACCGGGGAAAAGTCTGCCTGTGTATGCGCCGCGCACCATGCGGTCCATCTCGGTCTCGCCCTCTCGAACAGCATCTAGACTCTTACTTCGGATATTGTTGCCAAACACAATAGCAAGGTGTTCCTTGTTATCCACATTGTTGGTGTACAGGTGCAAGAACATCTCTGTGCCCGCGACCGTGGGAATACGGGCACGAACAATGCACTCAACCTCCGGGAGAGTCTGCAGGAGCTTGGGTTTCTTGGATCCGCATCCTCCGGAAGGAATGGAGCTGTCGACGGGGACACCGCGAAGACCGTGAGTTGACGGTGTAGAGGTACCCGGTGTAGAGGGAGGTGTGAAAGATGGCGAGAGCAGTGAAGGCGGAGGTTCTTGGCCGATCGGGGTCTCGGGATCGGGGTGGGCGGAGACGGAAGCGGAGGCGGGAGTGGAGGGAGCGGGGGAGAGTGATAATGAGTCTATGGATTGCTCAAGGGATTGTTCGTTGTGTGAGGTAGAAGCATCTGCGGTCTCTGTCTTGGGAGAGTAGAAGGAGGGCAGAGCTGAGCTGGAGCCCGCCGGTGAGCCTGTCATGGTATCAGACGGCATGTTCTGGCTTGAGGCGGGCAAGGACGGCGCCGCGATCGGGTTTTGGGGATTCGGATTCAAGTGTCGCAAACGCGGGCGGAGCGGTTCGCTAAATGCGCATCGATCGGTGGGAGGTGAAGTCGATGTTACGTAGAGTGGGAGAGAGGTAATTGGGTATACAGAGTGGTCGTGTGTAGCCTGTTGTGTCGAAGCAATGGAGTGAGTAGTGTAATTCTGTGTATGGCGATAGTTTGCGGAACCATGACTTGATAGAATGGTGGGGTTGCTTCAATTCAAGGGTACAAAACGGGGTTGGTCTCATTAGTCATCGGTTTCTACGACATTTCCATCGCGCGCGCTCATGACAATTTGGCCGCGGGGTTGGACCCTGAATATATCGATTGTATCCGCGGTACGGAGTAGTGACAGTATGTTTACGGGTCAGACAATGACATCAGGTTGGCTATTAAAGCTGATAAAATATAATACTAATTAGCAATATGTTTTGAATCAAAATATGCTTACAATTGACTGCCTCGAGCTCGAGGACGGAACTTTCACGGAACATGCCTCTAGAGAACCTCGGCGAAAGCGGCCGAGGCCGGCGAGCGGGGCGCCGTTGACGGGAGAGTCTCTGTAAGCATTTCCAATCCACCAATGATTCTGAGTCAGTAACCGAAACATGCGGATAATCATCCGCTCCGCATGTGAACTCTTCCAATTGTGCTGTCGGGTAAGGGGAATTCCGCTATATATGAGAACCAAATCATTACGAGTTGATTGAGTCAAGTAATGACGTCTTTGACTTTCCAGACTTTGACTTATTGTCGTGATCAATAAACTTGGTGGCCAAAGTGAAATGTCGATTTAGGCCTCCTTGTGTTATTGAAGCTATTCCAGCACCTCACGCTGCTTCAAAGGTACTTATGTAACAGTCAACCGAAACTGGAGAGACAAGGAAGAAATAGAACAGATATCATTTGTTAATGTTTGATAAGTCACCAATGACATGAAGCTGCGCAATTGCTACGGATGAGCTTTTGACTCTCGAAAATGAAGAGCTTTAGGGTAACCCAGCACCATGGTGTTGACAAACTCATGCCAAGACCACGACCGTTTACCAAGCATCCAACGGTCTCCCCGCCGTTTATTACCACGATCCCCTCAGACAAACATTACGGAAGCTCACGAGACCACCCCTCACCAGCGACAAACACTTCACTCCCTCGCACGAAGCGGCCTGTCATCAAAGAAGGGATGAAACAAGGCCATCTCAGCCCTAATGCAGGTCCAGCGTTACAGTATGCCTAACCGCCGTGGCAGAAACTCATAGCTGTCACTCCACGAAAGTAAGGGGATGAACCGGTTGTTTCTTTGTTCTGTTTCCCCTGTTTCATGAGTGCGCAGACAGACAAACACGTAGCTAGCTGAAGCTGACAGGGCTGGCGTTACCTCCCGGCTGCACCCCTGAACACGCAGCAAACTGCCGAAGCGCTGGAGCGGTGTGATTGTTTCTTTAGGTTTAATAACAGGACCTTCTTGGCTGAAGTATCATTGAAAGCTGCAGAGACAGCGAAGCAGATAATGTCGATCGCTGTGAAAGAAGCATGACGTTGAAGGATAGCCCTGCCGGTCCGACTGTGCCTTGGTGATCCTTTTGCACGTGGCTTGCTCATCCCCACTGGTCAATGCTGGCCCTAGGCGCCTTGGAAGAACAGCTCATGTTCATACTGTACAGTTCCAAGGAAGAAAGAAGAAAAGAGTTGCAAGGATAAGATGCTGACTGCACGGGTGTGCTAGAGCTTGCAGGGCTGTGGAAATACCTCATCAGGGGGAGTTTAACGTAAGGGCTGAGCCTGAGGGGGCTGGGAGGCTGAGGGTGTAAGCCACATCACGCCAAAGGGCCGGTGAAAGACCTCCCGATCGAAAGGAACAGAATAACGTGGTGTTCCTGATCGCGATTGAGTTATTCATCGATGTTTGTGTGTATCAGTTGGGGAAAGAAACTGATATCAATTAAGCCACGGCATGCAGTTGAGAAAATTACTTCGAATCCTGTCTCACACGTTGTCATAGATCTGTGTAAATACCGATCCAGCCACATACCTTTTAAGTGCTGTGACATAAGAGGCATTGTGATAAATTGAAAAGTGACACATGCAAAAGCAATTACTGCAAGTTAAGTCACTCTGAGGCCAGTCGAAGGGATGATGTCTCAGTGGTCTTAAGCGCTGAGGCTGTCACTTTTATATGGTCACACAAATGAATTGGCAAAAGTAAAATGAGGTAGATGGTAATGTATTGACATTTCATCAAGTATGTACATGAGAAGTGAATGTAAAACAAAAACATATTTTCCTTCCTGTATCCTGTGTATCATTCCAAAAGTTTCATATCAGTCGTAGCGAGTGATACGCCCCCTGCATCTATCTGCTAGGGCGGCGATTTTCTATTGTGATCATCATAGCATGTAAGACATAAGACAAGCGTTGTCATCTACTGAGCAGCGACCTTCTTGCCAGAGCCGTAGAGGATGTTCTCGACCTTGAGGTTGAGGTCCTTGGTGGAGCCGAGACCGCTGGGGCACTCGGGCTGGTTGCTGACGGCAAGGTTAAGGTGGCACTTCTCGTTAACACCGTACTTGCAGACGGGGTCGTTGATGTTGTAGAGCACGTAGTTCTGGGCGACCCAGCTCTTGGGCTCGCTGAGGCAAGAGGCGACGTAGCTCATGGAGTTGGCGGCAGCGAGGGGGAGCTTGCCCTTGTCGAGGATGTCCTTGCACTTGGAGGCGTGGACGTACTCGTAGTCCATGGCGATGCCACCGCCCTGCTGGGGGTCCTTGGTGGCAGACTCGCCGAAGCCAAGGTAGTTCCAGGCATCGTAGGAGATGTCGTGAGCACCGCCGGAGGAGTCGATCTTGAGGAGATAGACAGAGCGGCCCTCGTGGGAGACCTTGACACAGATGTTGTTGCAGTCAACGGAACCGGGCCAGTAGGCGACGCGGTTGGTGTTGATCTTGCAGCCGAGAACTCCAATGCTGCTGGAGTACTGGTCGTGGGGGGTGATGCTGGCAGAGCCGGAGTCACCACGGGGGAGAGGGCCGGCAGAGACCAGGGCAGCAGAAGCAGCAGCGAGGATGGTGGTGAACTTGGAGAACATGTTGACGGTGTTGTAGAGAAAAAGTTGTTTGACTTTTGATATACTTTGGAAGTTGTGTGTAGTTATTCTGGAGACTGGCTCGACTTGTTTATATCTCAACGCACGGCGGAGAGAGGGAATGAATGGGCAAGTTGAGTGTGTTGGTGTTTGTAAGGACTGATCTCAGATCAAGGTCTGGAGCGACGGCCAGCCGAGGGAATGTATGAAGATGTTGGATAAAAGGAAGGAATCTCACAAGAGAGTGTGTGCTGAATCAAAGGAAAGATCTTGCATTAGAGGTGGATGAGACGGGAGTTTATATACATGAATGAGATCGAGCATGAGAGCAGAGCGGCTCTCCACAAGGCCCTGTCAACCGGAGGTACATCCTGAGATCTCGGGGAATCAAACATTTCAATTTTGCAAAAGGGAGAAGCTAGCCAGGGTGTGTGCATGTATGTGTCTAGGAGACAAAGGGCTGCGTGTACATGCATCGAGGCGAAACAGCTTAGACGTGGCCTAGCGAGAGGGAAAAAAGTGACCTCTGGAGTTGAAGTTTATGGAGGAGTGGAACTCGGGTGCAAGCATTAGACCCATCAGGTCCCCAGAGTCAGAGTCAGTGAGAGGAAACAAACAGGCGACATGATTCGCGAGGACAGAACATGGGGGCAAGTTGACTAGTCAAGAGGGACCATTCTTGATGAGAGGGTCAAGTTTTTAGTTGTCTCCGCCCGGCACGCTGCCGATAGAGGCTACAGAGGAACATGGTGTGGTAGACCCAAGGGCAGCCAGTGGCCGGGTGTCTTCTGGTAGCGTTCCGGAAAATGTCTCAGTGGATGAAAGTGAAGTGAAAGTGAAAGTCTTAGGCACGGTGCGTTAGTCAGGGACCCGGCACGGCGGCAGATGCACACACTCAAAGGTTTGAGGTGTCGGGCCCTGGGCTCTGACTGGTTTTGTGCCTGGCACGATGGCACGCTGTGCCTGATCCTCCCTCGCCAGTTGGCCCCCCCTTGTTCTTGTGCCTGAGCAACCCCATGTCAGTGCATTCGAGCGTTGTCTGAGCCTCAGGAACCTCTATCAATTGCCGTATACTCTCAGCCTTGGACACGGTAATCGATCGATCGCATGACTTCTTTTGAGTCGGGCCATTATACAGTACCTCTAGAATAACGAATAAAGTGTGAGTGGATTAATGTAGCAGTGCAGTTTTATTCGCGCGCTCCGTTTTCTCAGGCTATAGAGGTGAATAACTAAGGTAGGGTAGGCAGACGGACGGAGCAGAAAACGGAGCGAAAACTCTGCAGGCCCACGATACGTGCAGCATGCTTCACGCCACGATCGAGGCTCTCAGTTTTGTATGCCTGATATCGTGAAATGTCTGCCTGACAACTCAACGCCGACACCGTGATTGTGATACTGTACGGATGCAGGCACCGTCCAAAATGGTCGCGCTACACAACAGCACCAAGAAATGCCAAATGCCTCAGGTTCTCAGACGGTGGATCAGATGAAAACTCATCCAACCAACTACAGCGTCTGCAGAGTCATCTAGGACTTGTCAAAAGTACCATCCTCAAGGCAGACTGTATGTCACTGTAGGTACAATATGATAATTTCGCCGATGAATGCCTTGGAGTTGACCTGGTGAAAATCGTGATTGCCAAGCATTTGAGCAGTCAATGCCACAGACGGCTCGCAGCGGGAAGCCGATAAGCTTGTTTCATTTATTCTTCGTGTTTGCGGAGGAAACATGCCAAACATTCCTCTGTTTTCTTAATTAATTGTCGATCATGCCAATAAATCTGGGCATCTATTGACGGGAGCCTGCCTGTCATGTCCTGTTAGCTTCTGTGATGGAGGGCTTCACAAGAAACATCAAACATTGAGGGCTTGACCACGTCACAGTAAGACAAGGTAATTTGGCCCGCGTTCTTGTACTGTACTGTACTGTTGGCCTGAGGTGGTCAAGTCAGGATGAGGCCATAACTACCGCTTCATCAACCGCTCTTCTTCCAAGGCACACAACGAATCATAGACAATCATCTTGCAGTCGTCATCTTGGTCTTATTCATGCAAGTATTGCCAGTGCAATTGGCCGAACCAGCAAGCCAAGGCTTCATCATCACTCTCTCCAAGAGATACTGCGCTCTTTTCAGCTTGTCATTCATACTGTGCGCACCTTTTTTCTTGCAATTGCACCCACAAACTGTGTCTTGTCGTTGTGGAGTTTCTTGGTGATGGGGGCCAGAACAAGGTTTTCCTTTCTCCTCCGTCCTCTTAGACGAAGCACTTTAGCGGGTTTCCAGATTTTCGGGCTTTTTTCGCCCGGCTTTAAGAGAAAAGAGAAACCCAATCACACAGTTCCGCACCTACACAAATCCAGAAAGTATTCCGTGGAATAAAGAGCAGACCTCTTGACTTGAACGCCATTGGCTCGAGAACTGGTGGCTGAAGCTTGTAGGACGGACCGCGAGACCCTTTCAAGACTTGACCGCGGCAGAGGCACCAGCCAAACCACATGGCACTTGACACTTCCCATTCATCTTTGACTTTCTCTTTGACTCGAGGAGACAAAAAAGCCTCTGATTCAAAGCCTGAAACTCTGCGGCTTTGTTAACCAGAATAGAAAGCTGTTGCCGACCGGCATTCACCATACACCATCATAAACTGACACGACCGTTTATGACATCTTCTATGCACGTTTCTTTCGCCTCTTCCATGATTCTGGTCGCCGTTCTAGAAAGTAAATCTCGGTTGAGATAGAGTTCCAACGCTCTACCAGCCTCTGAGTTACCTGTCCGCCGGTTCTGGCCGATCTTGTACACAATCACATTCTTCCGTTATGTACGCCTCGTAGAACCGTCACAGGCGCCGTCCAGCACGCCATCAATTGCTAGGTTATGGACCGTTGTCCGGCCGTTCAACAATACAAGCTTCGCTTCGTAGTGTCTTCTCCACTTGACCTTCTAAACAGAGTCTGGATAACCTTTGAGTCAGGCTTGTACTTGTCGACCGAGAACGAATGCATTGCTGTGATTCGGTCGCATGGTGCTTTACATGGTGGCTGCAAACATCAAGGTGGACTCTCAACACATTGTTTACCTTCCAGCTTGGTCTATGATGCTGAGTTCTCGGCTCATGCATCGGCTCCATGGACATTCCTTCGTCATACAAGTCAGGCGATTCATGGTATGAATGGCTTTATGGAAATCTAGAGCGTTTGTTGTTCCGATAACGCAGAACGTATTGTTCGTTGTCGGTCCGGGCATCTCGCTGTTGTCTGCATCTTGTTGCTTTCTCCGAACCATGACTCTCAGGACCCTTCTTTCGAGCGCAGATGAACAACACTTCACTAGATCTTCATACTGAACAATCCCTTGACTTCAATATCTGGGGTATTGTGGAATTGGCCCACGCTCGTATTCTCCGTTGACACTCCGGTGTTTGAAGGGCCGTTCCGACGTACATTGGGAACTCCTGTATATCACCCCCACTCACGATCGCCTGGGGAAATACGAACTATTGATCTCCTATGCAAGCTTGACAGTTCCCTGTGGACCACAAGCAGATCGAGTCTTTGACACGTTGATCTCGCATGAGTGCAGCCAACTTCTTGACGCTGGAGATTTCCGGGTCGTAATGCTTCCGTGATCCGTCTTTTGCTAGATAACTTGAGATGGTGTGAGGGCAGGCCTTGTGGTGTTGTTCTGAGCGTCATGAGAAAGCTCTTACTCGCTCGATTTCCATGTGTGTGTTCTCATCGTTGGACTAGACGGCCAACCGGCAAGTTGGTCCCTCAACCATGAACTCTCAAACTCTCTAGCCATCGTAGTGGTCGTTGTAGTCTTGGGCATCCACCAGGTATTTCACTTTGCCGAGGCCGTATATTCATCCGGGTTGAACTGTCTTTCCTCAACTGCGGTATTTTATTCCGAAGATGCAAGGTTGAAGTTACTTGTTGATTGTGTGCATTAGGCTAGAGTCTATTGTTGTCAATCAGCCCGGTGGATTACCCAACAAACAAAACTTCAACAGCCAATTGCGCATCTAATGTGCCAATTCTACAGGCGGTCGAAACAATGAACGAAAAAAAGTATACGGCAGAGTTTGCGATCATAGAGTTAGTCAGATGGCGTGTGGAATAAGAGCGATAAGTTAGGTAGGTTTTGACTGCAGAATGAGGATAAAAACGACTGCTGTAGGGTAGCCAAAATCCGAACCCAAGGTGAACATGGTGAAGCCCCACCAAACTCGGTGAGTTCGCTGAACTCTACGATAAGATAAGCCAGAATTTAATTTTTTCGAGTCTCTTCGGCTTCTTCAATACCATACGACCGCGATAGCTTCGCAACAGGCCCGACACAACAATGGCGCCAATTGACCCCGCCGCCGCCAAGGCTGAAAAGAAGGCGAAAAAGGAGAAGAAGCGAGCCCGAGAAGAAGATGCAGTTGCCGACACAGAGCGAAAGCATAAAAAGTCAAAGAGTGTCGCTGCAGCAGAAGCACCTGAAGCAAGCAGCGATTTGAAGGCCGAGAAGAAAAAGAAGAAGAGCAAGAAGGACAAACATGCCGAAGATACTGTCGCGCAACCAGAGACAGAAGTTCCCGCGGTAGAGGACAAGCCGGAGAAGAAACATAAGAAGAAGAAGCATCATGATGCGGAAGTTGCAGCTACAGAAGAAGCCGATACCCCGGTTGCAGTGGATAGCGAGAAGAAGAAGAAGAGCAAGAAGAAGCACAGGGAAACCGAAGCGATAGAAATTGCAGAGCGACCCAAGAAGTCCAAGAAGAACGAGACCGTTATTGAGCCTGAGGAGGATGCTTCACCCGCCAACCCTGACGCTATGGATGTTGACATGCCTCCTCCCGCCAAACCTTCAAAGTCGAGCAGCAACATTTACCACCCACCCGATATCCCCGCGAACCCCCAATTCCCCTTCTTCACGCAGACCGTCTCGCTCTACGAGCCTCTCTTCCCCATTGGCTGGGCGCAGCCTGTTACAAATTGCCAGCAACAGCATCTCTCACATCTCCGAAACAAGTACGTGCCTTCGCTGCGCGGTGTTCTCCTCGATTACAAGAATGTTGCTTTTGGCGAAAACCCTGGACGAAAGGGCGCGGCTACGGATGATGAGTCGCCGGCGACTGTCATGGCCAAGGGCGAGTCTGCTGTTGGCTTTGGCTGGATCACCGCTGATGTTGATCTCTTTGTGCCGAGTCGCGGTGCTTGGATGGAAGGCAGTGTCAATCTGCAGACTGAGGGACACATTGGTGTTGTTTGCTTCGGCAAGTTCAACGCTTCAATCGAAGCTCGTCGACTTCCTCCCGACTGGAAGTGGGTTCCCAACGAATCTCCCGAGGCCCAAGGCTTCGAGGAGACCGCTTCAGTCATTACCGCCGACGATCACGGTGTGGTTCGTCAAATCCATAGCACCGGTTTCTGGGCCGACGGCAACGGCAAAAAAGTTAAGGGCAAGATTCGCTTCCGGATACGTAACTTCGACGTCGGCACCAGCGGTGAGACCAGCTATCTCAGCTTGGAGGGTACAATGCTCGACAAGGCCGGTGAGAAGGCCGTTGTCGCTGAAGAGGCAGAGACAGCCAAGATGCGAAAGGGCAAGAAGGGCAGCCAGCGCGTCCAGAGGAGACGTATTCCCGAGTTCGCAATGACGCGCTTCGCTGTAGAGGGAGAGGAGCAGGCAGAGGATAACGAGGCAGAGAAGCGCGAGGTGTTGGCGCTGCCCGAGGATCTGTAAAAAGAGAAAAGCATGGGACTATAGGGAGCCAGGAGTTGTGTGATACCTCGATTTAATGATGAACACTGTTACTGAAAAGTTTGCGCTAATGCTAAAAGATCGCTGCCTTTGTCGTTACAAAGGATCCTGCCCGGTTACTATATACAAAAAAGACCCAATCCTTAACGCCGAATACGTGATACATAAAAGACTGCTCATGCAGCAGCCTTGACCATAGGTTCCCATGGTCGAGCCAAGTTCCAGAGATATACTTCTCCGACGGGCTCTTCGCCCAAAGCCTTGACGAGAATGTGTTGAAAGAGAGGGATGTTGGAGAAGAGAGGGGCAACAGGGGAGATCGATCCTCGATCCCAACCTGGAGAAAGACCATGCGCCCATGAGGGCTGTCGGACGAAATCCTCAACCTTATCGTGATATGCGTCCCAGTCATCAGAGTGATCATTCACGACCACCTGAAACCTCACACCCTGAATGTCAACCGTGATGCGCTGCACCATACTCGGAAACCCAGCCTCAGCTCCTGAACTCAGAATCCAGGTGTAATCCGTCTGATCACCATTACTCTCCCAATCATACCAAACCTGTGTTCCCATCTCAGAAAAGTCATTAAGAACAAGACGACCTTCCGCATCAAAGCTCAACTCGCAGTGTCGTGCGTCAATACCTGGCAGCGAAGGCAGAACAACGTCGCATATTGAAGGATCGGAACCGAGAACGAAAGATCCAGGGCGTTTGGGGGCTTTGTCGAAAGAGAGTTTGATGGCGCGAGAAGGACGGCTGCCGAGGAGGTTTGGGAGGCGAGAGAGCAGAGTTGGGGATGAGGTTGTTTGCACAGCGCGGGAGATGTTGGAGGGCAGATGAGTTGTTTTGTCAGCGAGAGAGTTTCGCGCTGTGGGGACTAGCCAGGCGATGATGTCGGACATGATGATTATAAAAGATTGAAGTTCAGAGAGAGTGGTATTGTAGAGAGGGTATATAGTGAGTTGACCAAGGATGGTGTTGATGATAGTGCCGGTATAGTATAACAAGCTCAAACGAGAGAAGCCAAATACTCAAAAGTGATATAAATGATTTAGTTACAATCGAATAAAAAGAAGAAAGCACGCTGAAAAAAAGACTGCCGAGTTAATCTTGGTGGTGTTGACCTACGGTTTATATCGTAAGTCAACACCTCACCCAACGCCGTTGCGCCGACAACCACTGGCCATCAATGCACCGCGCCGAACGCGACGCGAATACCATGAGAGGCTCAGATGCAGAAATACTCGAAAACACTTGTTTCAATCTGCTAGGCTGCTCTGTGTTGTGGTGTTTGAGCGTGGGTGAATGAGAGCCAATCATTTTTGGTGATCCTGGAGATGGGGATAGCCGGAGCCACTGGACGACGGCACTGAGGAAATGGATGAGGGACAGAGATAGAAGACATTTTAGGCAATGGTAATGCCCTTGGAAGGTTTGGGTGAAGGGAGTTGATGTGTTGTTTGAAGTGGTAGGTTGGGATATGCTTAATTGAGTGGTTGTGGAGTTGGAACCTGCATGCATTTGACTGACTCATAGAGTGTTTTGTTTCATGGACTTTGCTATGGGGATTTTATCTCGAATAGGAGCTGATGATTAACATGAGATTGGTCTATGAAGAGAAGCTTGGCTTTGTATCTAGACATACTGTAACCTGTTTCATACTAATGAGGCAAGCATCGACTCACGCAGTCTACGTTACTCGACAAGAACAATCGAAACATGATACGAAAAAGGGAAAGGGGTTTATTTTGAGACCGGATCTGGGCAGCTAGCCTTCTTAATCAATCATTGACTGAGATTGGACTGAGATTAGGGTGTCTGAGGCACGATTTTTGCCTTCGTGTCGATTATCGGAACATGCAGTCCGCGGGCAGCAATAGGGATAGAGCCAGTATGAGGGACCATAGAGAGAGTTTATTGAATGTATCTATGAAGGGTTTTCTTAAATTGTCACTTCCAACCATAAGGCCTTGAACTCTGCGCCTTACAACAGATTGATGAGTTCATACTCGGTCATGCAAATAACAACCATGAGATCGAGGGACTGGAAAGGATGCCAAAATCGGTATATATGCTTCATAATATATTCTTGAAACGAGCAAGCTCTCGGTTCATACAAGCAGCTTTTAGCTTTGCAAGCTCGACGACGTATCTGTACTCGAATGTGAGGACTTCAAACCTTAGTACCTATTCTATTTGCATAACGAGGCTCCAGACGCTAATGCTCACCTGCAGTTAATATCAATTCTACAAGAGAAGCCATCTACTGAAGTATTGGGCAGATGCCTAGACCTTGGATGCTATCTCCAGGTACCCCCTGAGTTTTGGCACTGCGAGGCAACCGCCAGCCAGCCAGGGTGGTTCACTGCCACTTGCCAACGCTTGCACCAAAATTTATTTTTCTTTTCTTCGGTCACCTCGTTTCTTGCATGTGCAGTTGGTTTTACCCCTCTTTCTATTCCTTGCCTGATTTCGTTCTCCTTGTCAACCCTACGATGGATGAACACGACGACCACGCGATCGCCCTGAGCATTGCGCAGGCCGTCGAAGCCGACGCCGAACTCATTGCCGCTCTCATTCGTGAGGAGGAGCAGGCCAGAAGAGACCACGAATTTGCCACCCAGCTGGAAGAGGACTCAGATGCGACGCCCGAAACAGATGACGATGGTGATTATATTGGGCTTGATGACGAAACTTACCATACATTGCACGTTTTCAACGTTGCTATTCAGCCATCACAGAACACTGAAGTTGAAATGGAACTCGGTGATGAAGGAGACCACGATGACATGAGCTTTGACGAAGATGATGAGACAGAGTGTGGAAGCAACCCTGATGAGGAATTCGGGGGTGACACCGATGATCAGAGCGATTGCACAGCTGATCCCGAGGACTTCTCCTACATGGATGAAGATAAAACCCAGACAAAGGATGCCCAAATCGACGAAGCCCAACCCGAGAACGCCCAGGAAGAGCGAGATGCCGACGAGCACCCCGGAACCGCGTAGGCCGCGTCCCCCGCTCCCTCCGAGCTACACGTCGAAACGAAGGAGTGTCTCTACTGCAGCGACCAGTTCCCCAAAGATGAGGTTTACGAAGCACCCTGCTCCCACGGGATGTGCCAGCCATGTCTCATCAGAAGCATCCAGACAGCGATGAGAGACGAGTCTATCTTCCCGCCAAAGTGCTGCAGCCAGGCCATTCCCGTGGATACCACAAACGCTTTCATCACTGAGGAATTGTTGGCCGAGTACAACAACAAACGAGAAGAGTTTGCAACAGAAAAGCGCACATACTGCAGCGATCGAGCATGCTCTGCATTCATACCCACTCGGTCCATCGATGATGGTATTGGCCGCTGCACTCGCTGTGAGAAGAAGACGTGTCTCAATTGTTTGAGCGAGGCACACGAGGGTACATGTACCGACGACCCTGAGTCACAGCGAGTCATTCGTTTGGCCGAGGAAAAGGGATGGAGGCGTTGCGAGCAATGCAAGAACATGGTCGAGCTCGACCACGGCTGCTTTCACATTTGTAAGTTACCTGATCAAACATGCTCCCATTCACCTGTGGTCCTGTGCGTTATCTGACCGTTCTGTTGATATAGCATGTCGCTGCAGCTACCAATTCTGCTATCGCTGCGGCCTGCGGTGGAAAACCTGTGACTGCCCCCAGTGGGACGAGGAACAACTCATGGCGCGGCGAGCAGCAGCAAATGCCGCTGCACCAGCACCAGCACCAGCACCGGCAGCAGCACAACACCGGTATAATGATCTATGCCGTCACCAAGACTACGTTCGGTTTAACCGTGAGCGTCGTTCAGAACAGTGCGACGATTGTGAGGAAATGATGTGGCATTTCATTATGTGTTGCCCAGAGTGTGAACTCGAGCTTTGCCTTCCGTGTCTCTTGATTCGCCGACGTGAGTCGTGAATCTGAGGTTGAAGTTGGTTTGGCTCTTCAGCTTCCTCGGATCTCTCCTCCACTCGGATCCAATTTGGTGGGGGTTGTTAGTGGTTTGGTATGAAGCCCCCCCAGGGGAGTAAGAAAACATTGGAGCTTAATATAGTATGTCAAAATAAATTCAGCAAAAGATGTGTAAACTTAGGCTAAGTTACTCACGTCTTTTTTGTCACTTACGGTCAGGGTCCTGAATTTTCTTTCCTCCCTAGACATCATGCAAGCACTAACGTTGACGCAATCAAGTCCCTGGACAACACCATCCGCGGATAAAGCCATTACCTGCGATAGCGGTATTTCCGATAGATATTTCTTGTAGCCATGGACATTCAAAGAATTCAATGATAGAAATTGTCATCTCGAGAAAAAACACCGAAAGACAGAGCCAGAAGGAAAGCATTGTACCTCCATCTTTCAATTGTCTTGCAGGAGTCCACTTACATTGACGCCTTTGACGATTCATCGACATGAGACCCCCAGCTTGGATACAGCCAGTGCTATTAGCAAGCTCTCTGCTGTCCCAAAGTACCAATGCGTTGTTCAACTACGAAGCAGAAGACCAGGCCGTCCTATCGCCAAACGATGACGCTGCACAGAGTAAGCCTAAGACAAGCCTTGATGGGAAGAAGAACATTGTCTTCATTCTCACAGACGACCAAGACGCTGTCCTAGACTCCGTCTCTTATATGCCCAAACTTAAAGAGCATGTAATTGATAAGGGCACATCCTTTGTCAACCATTTCACCACCACGGCAATTTGCTGTCCGTCCCGTGTTGCACTTTGGACAGGGAAGCAACCTCATAACACTAATGTAACAGACGTCAACCCACCATATGGTAAGTTGCGTTTCTTGGTAGTATACAGAAAAAACGCTGATGAAAAAGGTGGCTTCCCTAAGTTCGTCTCACAAGGACTGAACGATAACTACTTACCTGTATGGCTGAAAGAAGCTGGTTACAACACATATTACACCGGCAAGCTCTTTAACGCTCATACCATAAACAATTACAACTCGCCTTATCCAGCAGGATGGACAGGAACCAACTTTCTCCTTGACCCGGGCACGTATGACTACCTGAATCCTATCTACCAGCACAACCAGGAGCCACCAGTTCAACACAAAGGAGTGCACACTTCAGACTTGATTTCCAAGTATGCACATGAGCTTCTCAAGGAAGCCATCGATTCCGAGAATCCATTCTTCGTTGCTATTGCGCCTGTTGCGCCGCACTCAAATGTCAACCTGAGACGGCAACCTGGAAACCCGAGTGCACCGCTTATGACCATTCCTATTCCTCTTGAGAGACACTCTCATCTCTTTGAGGAGGTTAAGGTCCCAAGGACAAAGAACTTCAACCCGGACTCGGTAAGTTCTAATGAGATCTGGAGTAGAGCCAATGCTGACGGTGTGCCAGCCTAGTGGTGTGAGCTGGATTCAAAAACTCGCCCAGCTCAACGACTCATCAGTCTCGTATCTTGATGACTTCTACCGCGCTCGTCTCCAAGCTCTTCAGGGTGTCGACGAGATTGTAGAGCAAGTGACTAAGCAGCTTGGGGACGCTGGCATACTTGACGAGACATACATCATATACAGTTCTGACAACGGATACCACCTAGGCCAGCACCGACTGCCTCCTGGCAAGGAGTGTGGCTTTGACGAAGACATCCGCGTACCACTCTTTATTAGAGGCCCAGGTATATCCTCCGGATCCATTGAGAATGCCGTGACTACACACATCGACCTTGCTCCCACGATTCTCAGACTCGCAGGCGCGGACCTTCGCAGCGACTTTGACGGAACTCCTATTCCGGTGTTGCCCACTCAGGAAAACAAACGACATGAGCATGTAGCGGTTGAGTACTGGGGTGGCGCCATCGCTGAGGGTGAAATTGGCGGCTTTGGTATGTTCGGTCGACCTTGAATATTGAGGTCAATACGCTGACAGAGTGCTACAGATGGTAAAGGCCAGATCTTTGCGCAGAATAATACCTACAAGGGCGTGAGGATAGTGCATGAGGACTACAATCTTTACTACTCGGCTTGGTGTAATAACGAGCACGAGCTCTACGACCTCAAGGTATGTTGTTCCAATGGGCTTTGATCAGCTTGATACTCACCCTCATTAGACGGACCCAGGACAGTTGAACAACCTCTTTCCTCATGATGATGCGAAGGCCAGCGCTGCACTCCTGGGAACTACCACTGGACAGGTCCTCAATCGCCTTGATGCTCTCATGCTCGTATTAAAGTCTTGCAAAGGCAACACGTGCATTGAACCATGGAAGATCCTGCATCCGGAGGGTGGCGTGACGAGCTTGAAGGAGGCTCTTCAGGCAAAGTTCAACGCGTTCTACAAGGAGCAGGTAAAGGTTCGGTTTGATCGTTGTGAGTACGGATACTTGATTGATGCTGAGGGACCTCAAGTTGGATATGAGTATCGTGAGGGCCTGGAGTGGCATCATTGGACTTGAGGGGCTGTCTCGTGATTATGACCGCATTATTAGAAGTCCATAAAAGTCGGACTATACCATCTGGTGTTGCTTAAAATAAAGCCAAGACTATATGTAAGGGAATATATAACGAGGATTCTTCTCGATCATAACTGGCGTGATTAATACGTGACAGATGGAGGGTCGGCCTTTGTCGGCATAGTTTGTAGCATCATGACTTTATCAACCTAAGAGTGGAGAACTGGAATATGGCCTTGTGAGGTCTTTGGGTTCCCCAAATCTGGGCATGCGCTGACATCGTGTTGTTCTTACGTGATGACCGGTACGCATAAGCAGTTTGTGAGTAATTTTGAATGGGTTCAATGCCAGGTGAACAGACGACGCTTCTGTTAGGTCTACTGAATAGTATCTGAGTTCCAACGAAAGCTTTCAGATGCCTGGACGTTTTGATGGATTTGAGATCCTTGTCGTGCCTTGCGAACTGTAAGTCAAAGCGTCGGTCGATAGAACTGTCTGCGATGAAGTGCTAGATGCCAATATGCTGATTGACTGGAGGTAGAAGTTCGCGGGTTAAGGATTACTTGTAAGAGAAATAGAACAAGAAACAGAAAAAGATGAAGAAGCACATTGAGTGACTGTCTTGCTGGTTCAAAACTTCAATGTCCGTCTCTTCACCAAGATGCAGGTCCGGAGCCGGTGGTGAACGGCCCCACCATCTCAGGCACGGATGAGGTTGAAGTTGTGATCATCTCAGGCTCGCAACGAATGTTACAAGAGGACAGGTAGAACTATACTAAGCAAATAACATATTCAGTGCTGCAAGAAGACTTGTCATTACATTCAACGCAGCACGAGGTGAATTCGTGATTTGAGGTCGGCGTGGTAATTCACGAGTGTTCATTGGACGGAAATCCATTTTTGCCGGAAATACAAGGCACAAACCGACGCATCCGACCTTGAACCGAAAGAGCATCTCACGACAGCTCTGCCCATCCAAGACAACCTCACATCTCGAAGTCCAATTGATCAGCAACCATGGCTTCCGACGCTATCACCGAGCCGCGGCGTACGTACCGACCCGATAATTCATACTCGAGCGACTTTTCCCTACCGAATATCGACCGCTGACTTGCTGAGCAGAAGCGACCCGCGAGGAGATGCGCGATGCCAAACTCCCTCTGGCCTACCGAGACAGCTGCGCTCACCTCCTGATTCCTCTCAACAAGTGCCGACGGGATACGTGGTATGCCCCATGGAAGTGCTCGGTAAGTCAATTACCTTTTTCCAGAGCTTGAGCCCGAGGAAGCCCAAGTCCGCGGCTACACCGAGCTCAGCAGCTCAGCCCAGCCAAGCTTCAGCCCAACAAAAAGCCGATCATTACCGAGATACCAATACAAATATCAATATCAATAGAACACCATGCTTACGCTAGAGGGATTGACTAGGATGAGCGACATAGCTACGAGAAGTGCCAGTACGTCGAGTTCAAGAAGCGAGTCGCCAAGATGGACGAGTTGAGGGAGTCGAAGGGAGGTGCACGAAGCAACTAGAGGACCAGACAAATGTTCCCGGGTATAGGGCCGGGCCGGAACTGTACATTTTTACAAACAAGCCAAGCCAATGTGTTTGACAAAGAAAACCGGAATAGAAAGAGGCATTCCACCTGAAATGAAACGCAATCGAGAACAAGACGAACGAAAAAGACGAAATTGTGAAATGATGGCGGAGCCTACATGGCGTGAACAACTGGAATCGATGGGCTAATGGAAATAGGCAAGCGAGGAGGTTTGGACAGAGCCTCATGAGATGCTGATGCGCACTTGCACGGCATAAGAGAGGGACCGGCAAAGAGTGGAGGAACAGTGGGACTTGGGAGTTGAATAGTGACAGGAATAAGAGCACGACTTGCAATGTCGCAGGACATCGTGGCGGAAATACCCTGTCTGGACCGGCACAAGACGACAAATACGCCGACGTGGTGTTGTGCCGGTTCCAAGAGGTCCAAGGGTGAGAATTATATAACGAGGCCGTGAGCCACCGAGAGACTGTGAAGTTGAGTTGGAGATTGTCAGACAGGTTGAGTTGTGGTGTTTTCCATGATTTCCTTCCGTCTGTTGCCTGAATATCACCAACTTTTTTGTTCTTCAGTGCGTTGACCATCTATCGGCAGTTGGTTTCCGCAGAGCCTCAACACCAACATTTTCTATCGCCAAGTTCTTATCGATTGCTGATCGACAGCTTGAGCCTTGACCATGGCTTTGAGAGTCACGATAAGATATGGACGACTTTTGCCGCTGTGTTTAGCCACTTGATGGCTGAGGCATGGTGAAACTGATGATCAACACGAAGACCGGAATTCGTCGGCTCAAGAAAGACGCAAGGGAATGACACAGCTCCTTTTCCCTTCATCTTGCACGCGATAGGGCAGATGACGATGAGTCGTGGAGCTTATTGCGAGTGGCATGGTCCCAGCGCATCACGAGTCAGATCATATTCACTTCAGCCTCGCAGGTGCAAGTTCTGGGAGGCTCATGCGCTGAAAAGAGCCGCATGCAGGCGGTTCAAGCAAAGTTTTACGCTATGCAAGGTCCCACTCGCCCCAAAGCCAGGCAGTCAGCGGGTGGCTTGGCGGCAAATCCACTTTAGCATCCGAAGATCCTGGCAATAGAACCACGTTCAACGTGATTCCTTTGAGATGAGATCCACTACCGATCCATCAAAGATTCAGGCAAGCAAACCTTGTGTCAACGACGATCCACTACCGACCGGTTTGGCTCGGGACATGATTATCACTGCCAT
Source organism: Fusarium brevicatenulatum (assembly GCA_013363135.1). Classification (NCBI taxonomy): domain Eukaryota; kingdom Fungi; phylum Ascomycota; class Sordariomycetes; order Hypocreales; family Nectriaceae; genus Fusarium; species Fusarium brevicatenulatum. The sequence continues at coordinate 34,522 of JABEEJ010000133.1, read as the reverse complement.
CAACCGGCCCGGTTGTGGTCTTGAGCATCGACTCGGCCGGCTGTGGATACATATATATCCCAGGCTCGCGTCTTGGACTTACTGCCAAGACTACCACTACGGAGTCTCCGGTGACTTGACAACAACACAATTGGATCACCACACGTTACGTGGAACCACTATTTGATTTCTCTTATATAACAGTTTCTAACAAACGCTGACTGAAAATAACATGACACACATATACAGGGATGACAGAATTCAGGAGATACCAACGTAATGCTCTTACATAGGGGGAAAGAATGATTCCCGCTGTCTAAACGAAAAGAATAACTGGATACTTTACTTCATACACGAGTCCGAGGCCTGCTCAGAAGAGGGCATTGCTTCCGCAGTCGAAGACGCCCTGGATGGAACTGGAGTCGTTGGCAAACAGGTCCAACAGCTCCGTGATAGATGACCACAGACCAGCCGCGTTCATAAAGATCGAAATGGCGATGAGGAATGCGTTGACACAGGTCAACAGGATCTTGGTGGGGCTGGCAAACATCTGGTGCCAGTTCATGTGGAACCAGAATACGGCGCTGAAGCCGAATGTGAACCACGAGATGGTAGTCGCCGAGGCAATAGACAAGATAGAATCGAACACGGGGATAGCGTTGGAGAGGATGAAGCAGAGTGCCCAGAAGACGGTCACGATGGTCATCCAGATGGACCAAGAGCGAACATTGTTGGCAGTCATCTCGCTCTGGAGCTTAAAGTGCTTCATCACCTGGACGTACACATACTTGATTCCGGTGTGGCCAAAGGCGAGTCCGGTGGACAGAACAGCGGGGAGGACAATGCCGTAGGCGATCTTGGCAATGTTCTCTGAAGCCGAGCCGAGTGCGGGCGAGACGGTGTACTCACCAGCCAGACAATAGATGGCTATAGCCACGATAACGTAGAAGGTGATGGACACAACCTCCAACCAGGCAAGGGCAAAGCCAAAGTCCTTGACAGGGTCGATCATCTCAGCCATGTAGGTGACGAAGTTGATGTTACCAGAGTAAGCGTAGCAGATCTTGAGGCATGCGTTGAGACCAGAGCGGAAGTCGGGGTTCGCTACGATCTTGATGTCCTTCTTCCAGCCGACGGGCGCAGCGGTAGGGTTCTTGACACCGAGGGAGATCATGACCAGGACTGAAGCGGCGATGACGGAGACCATGCAGGGGATGCCGGACTGGGAGACAAACTTGGAGGTTCGGGGCGCGCAGAGGACCCAGCAGCAGAGACAGCCGACGCCGATGAAGCCCACAGTGCAGATGGAGTGGCTGGAGATCGTGTTGAAAGCGATAGAGAGCGTGACACTCGCCGAAGCAGCTGTCATAATCACCTGGACCAACAGACCGATTCCAGAGGCGATAGCAAGAGGACGACCACCAACAACTTTGGTCATGTCAACAACGTTCAACACATGAGGATGTCTTCCAAAGAACTGCTTCAGCACGAACGCAGTATACCACGACAAAAGACCAATGCCGATAATGGCAATAAGACCAGGAATAATACCCATTGTCTTGAGGACGCTGGGTAACGACAACACACCGAGACCGACTTGGTTGGTAAGTAGAGCAAATGTGGTGTCCCATTTTGTCATGTTGCGGAAGTTCTTGGAGCCCTCGCCGCCGCCGAAGCCATTGTCTACGACGGGGACGTTGTGGGCTGAGTGAAGATCTATGTCGTGGCCCTTTTCATGGTCGAGGGGTACTTTCTCTTTGCTGTTGGTTTTGCTGGAGTCGTGGCCTTGGTCTGAAGGGTAAATGTCGTTGTGGACGTCTTGAGGATATGTAGACATGATGGCGGTTATGTGCGTGTATACGAGTATGTGTGTATGGTAGGTATATAAGTATATTGAAACAGACTTTGCTTGCTTAGGGAGTACACATGAGTTATGATATATGATGGGGTATATAAGATGGATGAGGAGGAAGGGGAGGATGAAGTGCAAGTTGAGTACACAGAGATGGAAGAGGAATATATAAGATACAGAGTTAGCAAGGAATCCAAGAAGCTAAGCATACAGGTAGGTCGGATAAGACCTCGGAATTCCCTCATTAAGCTCCGCGTAGAGAATGGATTCTGGCCGTGCTTTGCTTGGTATTTGGGGGGAGCGGGTTCCACCAAGATAGGACTTGTAGTCGGCGAAAGGGCAGCCTTGGAATTTCTGGGGAGACCCTCTTCCCTTTCGCCGTACCTATCTACGGAGTAGTCCATCAGTCCGTTTGGGGGCAAAAACCATGCCTTGTTCTTCTCTTCGTACTCAATTTAGACTATGAGGTAACAAGTCAGCTGTGATGATCATTACGTCCCCTCGAATCTCCCCATATGTGGATTCTCTCTCGTGAGGAGATAGTCTACACTTGATGCTGCACCGCTGTAGAGTAGATGCAGGACCCTTGGGGCAAAGCACTCCACGTTCTCAGTGAGGTATTACATGGGGTATCAGTGAGCATTTCTGTTAGGTATTTGCATGGTGCAATTTGATGGAGTAAAAAGCTGGGGACATGGGAAAGGGATCAGAGTGGTGGAAACGCGCTAGAAGGCCGTCATGTTACGTACATGACAATGACAATGACCATCCCAAGCCGATTAGCAGCAGCGAGACTGGACCGGTTTGCCCGTTGTTTTGGGGCTATAAATCCGGGCCGTTAGTAATGACTGATCTGCATGTTGCTGTAGACTTGTGTGTATGTATCTATGGAGAGAGAGCTGTTGTCATCACTCGGTAGTTATAGGGTCTAATGAATGATCTTCATCATGGTATCCATGATACTCCATGATGTCTGTACTCTACTGCAATGCCTTCTCATGATTTGGGTCTTCTCATGAGTCTCTGGGGACAGTATGTACTTGTCGATGGCTTGTTCGCCTCTAAATTGTGGTTCCAATAAGCTTGGCTACACTCATCCGAAAAAGGCAATAAAGCTACAAGTTACCTAGTTTCAAAACTTTTTTTGCACTGAATTCGAGGCTGACGGGCACGTTAACCGAGAGAGGGTTAAATCCGCAGTATGGACCCGAGGTGGAGATTCCCTTTCTGGCCTCTTTTTTTCCATAGCAAGTTTGTTTAATATGTCTGATGTTTTGAGGATCATGCCATTCGAAGTTGAAGGGCATGGATTTGGGTTCTTGTGTTTCTGTTATGATATGGAAAATGCTGCTGTTTAGTTTTTGCCACGCCAAGATTTGGGGCTTGGAGGTGCGGAACAAGGCGACTGATGTGCTGTTTTGGGGGAATTTGGAGAGATTTTTGGAGATGGGCTTAGATTTACAGGGGTGAAGTCCACTGAAGAAGCCCTATAATTGTGTTTTCTCTTCTTAAGAAACAGTCCACAAGATATGGCATTGAGCAAACAAGTAACCGCGAGTTAACGAAGCTACGTATTACTGAGGAATAAGCTTATTGCAATGTCATGCAAGAGTCAGTCACTGCGGCTTACAGTATCCTCACCGCGGAAAATAACCCAAGCATCCCTGTCCTTCATGTCGTCATCCTTAATCCCTGACAACGCATTCTCTTTTGCCTCAGGGGTTTCGGTTCATCCATCATGCACGCACGCACTGCAACAAAAGCAGAAAAAAAAGCTTCTAGTCGAATTCTAGAAGATTATGGCGTGGGGTGTTCCGTGATACGATATTCGGTCTGAGTCCGTTGCCAAGAACCCACGGCTTGAACTTTTTTCCTCTCGTGAACCTACCAATTCAAGTCTTTTGGCCTTGGCAACGAAGAGTGAGATGGTATATTACGAGTCACTCGGCTTTTACGTACAATAAACAAAACCTGTCCATTGTCCCCATGGGACATCTCCATATTCCCCCAGCAATTTCACCTCGGGATATCCGGGGCACTCCAGCTTTTCGTTCTCTTGGCTATTGGAACGTAGTGTGTTTGAAGAATGTTATGACCAAACCGAAATATTATCGACAGACGTGACCTGTGCGTGGAGGTAATGCCGATGTCCTGAATCATGCTATTTCCTAAGCGGTGCACTATAGGCTCTGCCGCCGGCAGCTACTGTAGATGGGTGTCTTCCGTGTCGCTGCCGGTTCTTGTTTGACCCTGTAGATCTGGTAATTCTGCGGCTTGCAGGGGTGGGCTGTGCTAATGCATCATTCGATGCGAGTTCGTCACTTGGGAAAGGAATACAACAAGATCGTCAGTGTTTCTAGAAAGAATCGATGAATAACGATTCGACTATCGTCGGTTCAAAAGTAAACATGATAGACACCTTCACAGCCTATCATGTACTACACTGTCAAAACAGTGAGATCATATCTTCATCGACCCTCTGAATCGTTATGCATCAAGCCGTCTCGTACCGAAGCTTGGCTTCTCAACATGGCAAGTATCATCTCTCCAAGCATCCGTCAATCTCCCAAAGTCTTGGCCGGTAAAAACATCCGGCCTCCCCAAACTCACTCACTGCAGATCCTGAATCCTCATATTTACAAAAGAAACATCAAAGCCCGCGTCAGCATCATGATAGTAACTCTTGCAAGTAATAAACGCCGATAAGATGGATGCCTATCACATCACATCACAGCGTTGGGCCTCATGAGGGTCTGAGCATAATTCACGTCCCCATCGCTTCAGCGGAAAGAGTCGGTCTTTCTCGCCAGTGCTTCTCCGCTTGCTGAGGGCTTCATGTCCAATAAGCTTGGTTAGCGAGTGTTTTTGTCTGTGCTGATATCCTCACCGATGTGTATATGGCCCGAATGTTCTCCATTCAGGACCGGCTTCAAAGCCGGCGATATCCTCTTGCACAACTTATGCTTTGCCACGATGCTTTAATTACGTATAGAGTCTTATCGGTTACTTGGTATAGAGGCTCGGGACGTCAAGGGTCTTGATTCATTCCGCGCCGGGGAAGTGGTGAAGGATGTCGTTCCGAATTGACAGTAGGGATATGTTTCCCATTGCCTTGATGGAGATCTTGATGCCCCGTGAGATAACGTGTATCAATCTCATGACTTGATCATATGACTCCTTACACTCTTTACGTTAATTGAAAGGGGAGTTAGGCTTTGACAATGTCATCAAAACTCAGTCTGGCATCAACATCGTTAACATGGTGGGGATATCTGCGATTGTGGACAGTTCAAACGTGGGATGAAACATTGAGGCTTTATTTTTCAATCACACAAAGTCTTCAGAATGATTTCCGGACTCTAATGGCGTCTCCAACCTGAATTATCCTTGTTAAGTGAGGTCTTGAAGCACATATCGGACGAGAACGTGGTCCTTAACTCCCTCAGTGGGATATTTCTAGCTTTGACTAAAAGGCCTCTTGATCGGGTTGAAAGATCATCTCATCACATTTGGGCATCAATAATTAGTTCGTGCGTCGTGAATGTTGGGCCAGGAGAAGGCCCCGACTTTCTCTCGAGTTCTCGAGGCTTCAATAGCTTCGTGCATCAGTCTGATGGACTCAACCTCTGCCAGTCTCAGAAGCTATCTACATTATTTATTATCGGCTATGGCCTGGCATTGTCAGTCTTTCCTTCTCCTTATTTCATACAGGTGATACAGGTCTCTATGGTGAGCTGGACCTGGTGATTCTCGAACGTGTCCCTCAACACCTCCGTCGAGTCCATAGAAGCTTAGCCCGGGCCGGTGCCAAGGTATCGGTTTCTGGAGGCTTCTCTGTAGATTCTACAGAAGGTAACAAATGGTTCCGTAAACTTGTTAGGCGAAGAGGCGGAATTAACTCGACGAATCCCTGGTGGGTGTCTGAAGCCTTTCTCGCCAAGCTTAGTATCATTTGAACGCATTGCACACTGCGACCCATATCACTCACCACTTGTCGTCCTAGTATACAGAAGACATGAAAAAACGCATTAGTGTATCTAGAGGTTGTTCTACGGCCGTTTTCTATCTATCAAGTCTCGTATTGTGTCATGGCAAGGTCAAGCTCAGAGGCTGTTTCTCAGCCCACAAGAGACTTGACTGTCTCGTCACTCACTTTACTTTCCTTCATGGTTCAAAGATATAAGAGCAAAACACTGCTTGATACCTAGTCATGGTCAACTTTGCGGCTGGTTTCGTGTCAAACACAAACGTCCGTCTCGTGCCCTTCATAAGCATGTCACGGCAACCGAAGAGCATATAGTGTATTCTCCATTCATAACAAAAGTTACTGGAACATACCTCATCAGTTATTTAATGCTCTCCGCTGCTAATCTACTCTGTTATGGCAGCTCATTGTATCTTGGGGTTTCCTTGATTACTGAGGTGATATGCGGAAAGAAACTGGAGGTGACGTCCCTTACTTTGGTACCCTCTGAGCCGAATTCTTGAATGTACCTACTGAATTTATCTGCCCATATACAGTTTCTTCTTTCGAGCCGCTATGGGGTATTTGTGCAACTGCCTGCCCTCATAGGCAGATGCATAGTTGACTCGGCTCAGCTAGACTACAACCACCTGCCTCATGGGTGTACACTAAACATCTTGATGACCTCCGATCTGGACTTTCAGACACCTTGTACTCCTAGCAATCATCTCTCAAACTTTATACGCCGAACTTCTGCCTCTTTGCAACCAGTTGTGTCAAGGAAGTCGAGCCCGCCACCGACTGTCTCACTTCATGCACCAGATTACAGTCGATGTTTGGCGACAGTTTTCTCAGAAACTCATATGATATATACATTTATGCGAGGAGACCGAGTATCTCAACCTAAGAGAAGCCACATGCTCAAGCTCGGCTCTATTGTTAAGTCTCTCGAGTCTTTATGTCTGATACAAGCAAAACATCTCTCGGTCTAGAGCAACTTCATCCTCACTACACATCCAATCACAACCCCATCATTCTGAGTATACAGTAGCGCGTAACAATTCGTACCTGTACGTCAAAAGTCGGGAGTATATGCCTGTCTTGTAGGTTTGCAGGAGCCTTAGTCGAGGAAGTTTGTCCAGTATTGTGCTCAAGAAACATCATTGTTTATGCCTTCTCCAAGCTTACTATATCGGCAATACATGTGAGAAAGGTCAACCTGAATCAGTCATGAGATAGAATTTCGTAGATCTCACTTACATGAGACCTCAGAGCCGACCTGATATATCCCTACATATGGTCTGCCTGAAAATTGAGGAGCCTTAGAGTGCATTATAACTTTTTATCTCATAGGCTCCTAGTGTCTGGCCTTTCTGCTTTCGCTAGTCATGGTGGTCGTACCCCAGAGATGTCTCCACAGCATTGAGCCAAAAGGAGGGCATAACTATCTTAGTGAATTGTCTACAACTCAACCCTTAAGCACCTCAAAATGAACATTAGTATCTGAAATCATCATATAAACAGCAATATCCAAACTCCGAGTGAATGACGGGAAACCGCCGCGAGATGTTGTGTCATCTCAACCCCAAGTTGACTTCCAATATAGGGTAATCAACGTCTCACCGCAGCCTCATCCACATGTCAACAACTCACAACTCAACATATGTATCAACAGAGTATCATCCGGCACAACCGGAAAGTCAATATCTCCATCATCCTAACTACCACCCACCCCCAATCTCCTTCCAACCTCTCAACCATCAAAGCACACCTCAAGCACACCCGCGCCCAAACAAACACCACAAAATGGGCTCATCAGACATCCCACCCCCCTCAGCACCACCATGGCTCGTCCCTGCATCAACAGCCTGCCTCTCCCTCGGCATAACATTCTGGCTAATCGCCTACATCCTCATGATCCGCCGCTCACTAGCAACCCACGCGACGCCCGCACCGCTCGTCGCACTGGGTCTCAATCTAGGATGGGAGGTAGTCTACGCCTTTGGTGTGTGCGAAGCGCCCATCGAGACATACGGTTTCATCCTCTGGCTTCTTCTCGATATGGTTGTTCTCTACGCCACGCTAAAAACAGCGCCTAGGTCGTTTGCCTCAAGTCCGCTTATAGCGAACAATATCGCGCTGTTGCTGTTCCTCGTTTTTGTGGCGGGTGTCGTGGGTAATGGGTTGTTTGTGTGGTGGTGGCTTAAGGAGCCGCATAGAGGGTATGGCATCAAATGGGGCAAGAATTGGAAGGGCCTTGAGGCGAGAGATACTACGGAGTTAGCATACTGGTCGGCTGGTGTGGCGCAGATGATATTCAGCATTTCGGCCTTGGCTATGCTTCTTGAGAGAGGTCACTCTGGTGGACAGAGCTATGGAATCTGGTAAGTCTTTCATTTCTTAATATGCAATTGTTGGTTATTGCAGAGGGCGTGTCTCGATACATGTCGTCTTGTCATCTCATATCTCATGTTCATGCTCTCTGATCCAAAGGACTCGGAGGGTTACTGCAAATCGCGTCTCAGGTGAGAACGGTCTGCTGAATGAGACCGCGCACGCAATGCCGACAGACTGGTTACCAAGGATGAGCCTCCACTTGTTGTCTCGTGATGACAACCCGAAAAAGCAACCTCAGAACAAACACTGCATTCTAAACTCAGCCATGCTGACATCTCGCTTCCAGGTTCTGTCGCTTTGTTGGCACCGTCATGGGCCTACCCGTCTCTTGCGGTCTGATGTGGTGGTACTGGCCCGAGGCTCACGGCTTCGTCTTCCATCCTCTTGGTGTCTTCATCACTGGCACCTCAGTCATTTGTGATCTGGCGTACCCCTTTTTGTTGGCCTACGTTCGGACCAGGGAAAAGGTCTTGCCTGACGGAAGTCTGGTAGACGGAAGACGCGAGGTTGAAACTGAGAAGAAGCAAAAGTAGAAGGCGTAACGAGGCGGGATGACCGATGAGTCGTTTGGTTGGACAACAACCTGGAAGCCTCATAAGCTAATGGCTGATTGTGCAATTCTAAGTTGATTAGTGATACATCCCATCGCGGAAGCGACAAGCCACGAGCTGAGGGGGCAACAGGACAGAAGTGAGTAATGACATGTCTGGTTTCAGATGGCTTCGTCAAAGTAGCATCGAGGAGTTCCTTGACATCTTGTACAATTATGATTTGCCCATTATACCAAGGATTCCTGGCAATTAGCGATGTTCATCGTAAGCACGATGTCAATCCCTCGCTTTCAGCTCGCATCGCGATCAAGGACCTCCAATCCACGCTACGAGGCACATCTCACGCGCGGAATCACTTGTGATAGCCGCTCACATTGCAACATCAGATCTGGGCATCGGGAATATCTCCTCTGTTATGATCGATTCAACAGGGTTAACAACCAATAAGAGAATAACGGAAACATCTCTCAGCCGCTTTAGCTGAGATCATATCGCGTTAATTGAGCTTAGCTCTCCACAAGATCTTATTCTTCTCCTCCAGCCATAGCGACTGAGCGCAACGTGATCTGCGCCCTATGCAGCCTTCCCTTTAGCGTGACGGGGGTCGTGCCTGAAGACCTGAATCGTGGCTTTTTTTGAGATGTGATAGCTCCAACGATGTAAGCCTCGTCCAACAACCAAGCGCAGCCTCCTCCGCAGAAATAATGAAGAAAGGAAAAAGCAACTGCTTGTTTGCTCATCACCTGACCTCGAGACAATGTGAAGCATGGCTATATCTTCAGTTCATTATTCAAGATCCACATGTTACGCTGACATTGGAAACGGGGCTGAGGTTGAGGTGAGCTGGAGCTGGAGCTGGAGCTGGAGCTGGGATTGGATGCAGAACCAACGGTTGTGTCGACCAACACACCAATAGCAGAGCTGTAAGAGAAGCAAACTCAACTCGATGGACACTTGTCTCGCGATAACCAGTTTTCTAGCAAAAGAAAACTCACCGAGTTCATGATACACCAATTGTAAGGCAATCCAGTATTTCGGTAACGAAAGAGAAGTCGCCAATATTCAGCGTGTACATGGCACGAGATCGCGATCAGCGTGATATCAAGGATCTGTGTCTCGGCGTATCGAGGTTCCGTAATCTATGTCTGCTGTACCTCCATACTCCGTAGAGAAGTTTCCACTTCGGCATTTCCGAAGTCTAAAAACAAAGTAAGTGATTCGTTGGGATCAAACTGTTTGTCGAGATCGATATTCCGATCCAAGACATCCCCTAGACATCTGATCACTGAGTGCCAGCCGTGTCGCAGAAAAGCTCAATGCACACATTGCACCAATAGACGTAACTCTACGTCTATGCTAGAGGGACACCGTATGGTCAAGTCACATGCTCACTGGCTTGTGCGGGTGCAAGCATCATGACCTGACAATAAGGGGCCAGGGTGTGCCGAATCTCCATCCATCGTGGAGTAAAAAAAAAACCGGTCTCAAGTGCTTGCATGTTGGGCAAGACTCGCACGATACCACGATCACGTTTTGCATAACTCGTTTTGGCGCGACGTCAATAACACCCCGTCATTTTAATTCTCCGTTGCGACCGGGAGATTGATGACGGAATATCCGAGAGGGTGTGACACTTGTCCGTGCAGAGAGAATGCACATAATGCCGCATCTAGTGGTATCATGGTTATGGTCACGGTCATGGTCATGGTTCTCTGCGAGCTTGTTGACCGGTCTGTGATAATGTACGGTGTCTTGACTCTTTGGGAAGCATGAAATCTCGGAGTTTGCTCGAAAAGCAGCAACAAGGGTGTGAGCGAGCCCCATGTACCAGGAATAAATTAAGAAGAAAAAAGAGCGTGTAAATGTAGAAGCGGGTGAGGTGTATCAAGAACTGCAAGTCGACGATTTAGGAAATAGGAGATGGAGCGACCGTTTGAAAGTATGAAACTAGAGAAGGTATGCACTTACGGGGCTTGTATGCACGTGTCATGTGCAGCGCTAATGCATCTATCCGGCACTTGGCTTCTTTTTTCCCTTTCCCTGGCCCCTGGCTACGATCTCTCTGGCGTCAGCGTCAGCATCAGACGTGGAGAAGTGGCTGCCGACCTGTCAATTGGCTATAATTGCGACGCGATATCAATGATGCAACTCACCAGAGATCGCCTAACTACTCTACTCTCCAACTTCCTCTTGCAATCCTAGCTTGCGCTCGCGATGAGGACGACTCCAGACGCTTTGATCTTGCTCAGGCACGAACGCTACGCCCTTTGCCACAGTTGACATCACAAGAGTCATCGTCATCATGCACCCCCTACTAAAAACTTCAGACGAGACGCTTTACTAAAAGTTAATGTTCATCTCGGTCCAGTCCAGGCTCAAACTAACAAGGAAATCCCCTGGATAAACGGGCCTCAGATCCCTCCAGGCCAAGGTGATGAAAGTTTGCCTCCCTCGGACAATTGCAAATCATGACCGTCACATAATGCACACACAATTGAGGGGACCAAGGCATTCATTACCTGCACCTCGGTTCATCGGATGCGGGTGCTGTCTGTCTGTCGATACATGGATGCAGCTTACCACGTACATCACCATCCAATGGCTCCAATAGAGCAGGTGTGTCAGCAGCCCTGCCACGCTGCATGCTGCATGTTGGCACTGCGTTGCAATTGGACTCTCCATACTCCATACCGGTGAGCCTTGTTGTGGGGTAGATGGCCTCATGGCGGTACTTTCGGGGCTTTCAGGCGCAGCAACTTTACTTTACCTTCAATCTCGGCGGCTTTTGCATGTACATACGATCCCGGAGCAATTCACAACTGGCACTATGTATGCGAGCCAACGTATGATGGTGTTGGTGTTGGTGTTGAAGTGGTCGCAGTCGCAACCATAACTCAATCTGCATGCTGAAATGTGCCCCCCTCGAAATCCTTCAAGGCAGCTAGATACCGTCTATTCGGAACGTAATGCTTCTTCTCGGAAGATCATCCCACGCCTAAGCCAAGGTCGGAATCATCAGATGTCGTGGGGTCCAGAGCACGTGGGAAGATTGAGTTGATCTCTATCAACCAGCCAAAGGCTATCAACATGCTGATTTGGGGTGATAACATGACGAGATAGCACCCGAGATAGTTTCAGAGTGTAATAGCAACCATGATGATGCCGATGCGTATCAAGATGTATTATGTTGGTGTGTTCAATCTCCGTCCTCCGTTCCCGATACCCCGCCATCCTTGCTCGCGCCGTAGAGATTTTGACGTGATGACACCCACCGAATGCGGGATTCGGGTTCGGGTCACAAGCCTCGGCGGCTGTTGAATGCTGTTTCTAGCCAGGGCAAGACGAAAAAGGACAAAAAGACCATGTCCTGAGGAAATCACCATTTGATCGGTGAGAAGGGGCATCCCTAGCTCATCACACTGACCGGTTTGGATCCTGGCCGCATGTGAAGAAAAGACGCTGCATGACATGCATCGAGTCCCTCTCCGAGAACAGTCACTTCTTTCAATGCCAAGTTTGATCCCGACTCGCTCACCTTTTCTTGTTTTTAATCTCGCGCAACCCTTTTTAGGAAGGGACCTTTTTTCTTTTCTCTCTCTCTTCCGTAATTTGTATGAATGTACCGACCGTTGAGCCATGGATTGTGAAACGGTGGGTGATAAGAGGCGCGAGAGATTTGAGAAGGTCGCAAGTAGGGGACCTTTCGGAATGGGAAGACCCTTATGATTGATTGATAAGAATTAGATTGGCCGACGTGTGGGGTCCTTGCGAGCACCTTTAATTCTCTCATCTGCCTGCGTTAGGTAGGTAACAGTGATGTTAATAAGGTAGTGGAGGGTGAATCATGCGACGATAGACAAGGGCCGGACCCCAAGGTTTGCGTGATGGATGATTTACAGTGCAGCGCTGTTATCATGGGTGTCTGATCTGACCCAGCTATCCGGTCTAGGTAGGTGAGTAAGAAAAAAAGCTTGATACCTATCCATGATAGCGAGAATCCAGAAACTCGCGAATGCCACATCTCCGGTCTTTAGACAGTCTTTGTCTCCCAAACTCAGCTTCAGCCTCATCTTATCAAAAGTCGTGATAACGAACCCCCATGCCGTGACGCTTCTGCCCCAAGGGATCTCCCACGTACCCCACGTCGCGGATCTGTCAAACAATCGGTCTCCATTTTTGGACATTCTCATGACCTTGGTACAATACGTGCGTGGTGTTTACTTGCGCGAAGCGAAGCGAACGCGACCGACGTGGCAGACAAACCGAAGCTCAGGGATTGAGTGCGAGACTCGGATTGGCTGATGCTTCTCGAATGAAAAGAGAATGATAAAATCGGGGCGAGCAATGAGAGCAACACGTGCGGCTGCTTTGGCATATCCCGTTCTCCAGGCTTTGGCAGGATTCAACTGCCTTGCCCGTCCATGCAGGGAGAGGTCCAAGGTCCAAGGTCCAAGGTCTAGAATGCACAAGAGATATCGGTAGATGTTGTTGGTGACGAGTACATTGCCTGCACTGCACGCACTGCAAGCGGTGAATGGGCAAACTAACCGCGCTTTGCGTAGGTAGAGTAAACAAACCTCCCTCGTCCCTCGTCCCTCTCTTCTCGCTTCGTACGCTTTGGCCCACGATGCGATGCTGTTCCCCATCATCGTTAGATATCATATTTACAACCGTGCTCTCTCTCTCTGTGGATTTGAACCCACGATGTCAAAGACACATGACGGCATGACATGTACACGCCCTCTCTAGTTTAGTAGTCAAGTTCGCCGAGGAACCGTTTAGAGTATTTCGTGTCAAAACCACTAAACTAAACATACAGAGCATAGGCGGGCTGCTAGTCCAAACTCTGATTCCAACGGCCGGTGACGCCTCGTGCAGAAGCGAAAACCAACATTCCCTCCACTACGGGAACCATAAAAACTTATTCCCATTGAGAAAAGAGACAACTAACGTCTCAATGGCGTAACTTGCGCTAAGAGACACTAAAAGACAAAGCGTAAAGACCGTGCAACTATCTCAACAGAACATGATATTTGAGCAAGAGTTACACGATGGATGACTTTGGTATATGAGTCTTTTGGAAATGAGCTGCCAAGAATAAGTACATAAAGCGGGTAGAATGGGCTTGACTCAGCAGACCAGATTGAGACTCCCGTCGGCACGATGCGGTATTAGCGCCAACGCGTCAAGAAGCCAACGGCATCGAACTAGCGGACGAAAGGTAAAGGTCCAGGGGAAAAGAGATGGTGGGAGGAAAAGAAGCGAGCCAACAACGTGGGGATCGATGCCACAGAAAGAGAGAGAGAAGAGAGAAGTGATACAGATCCAATGCAATGTGATACCTGACTGACTCTACCTTAATCAGCATCGCAGCACTTTTGTATGTAGCCATCTAGTTTATAAGGATCTGCTTGGCTAGATGCCATGTCGCACGCACGCGCTGATGGATGGATCCCCCGTTCGGTAGATGAGCATGAGACAATATCCATCCATCCAACGGCGCGCAAGTCACCAAATCGCACTAAGTTATCTCCTCTCCTCTCCCATCCACTGCTTTCGTCCATCCCCCATCACAGACTCACCTATCCTATTGCAACAGAGACATGCCACGCTCATCATCACAGAGAACTTCTAGAGATATGTCAAAAGGCGTGTCAGCGCGGGTATCGTCAGCCGCGTGATCCAGAATGTCACTCGGCATATCATATCGTCAAAGATTGAGCGGCCCGTAGCGGGATGGGTCCAAACTAATAAGATAATACCGTAATCTCTTGTACCTTTGTAATTTTTTCCCTGATTCAGTATAGAACTTCCCAGTTTTTTTTTTCAGCTCTTTGCTTTTTCTCGTCTTAAACAATGATCTAACGCATTCTAATGCCAAAATGGCTGGTTTATGAAACCACCGTCTGTATGCATCGTTGCCTGGCAGATCCAAGTCACCAAGTTAATCGAGAGCTGACAAGTTTACTAACAAGCAATATTCTAGTATTTCATTTCCTGCGCCTAACAATATGCAACTATCTTGGGTAGTTCTCAGCTGTGATCAGTAGTAGTAAAGATAGGTTTGGTAAAGCAAACAAAGACCCCCATGCCAGGCCATGCCATGCGCGGCAATGTCGGGAAGGGACTAAACAATAGGTAAAAAAACGCCCATGCCATCGAGTGTAGAGAAAGAAGGTGTGATAAGTAGAAAATGGTTTCCAATCCAATCCAAGACCTTAAACCCCCTCCCAAGTGATATCTTTGATTCCCATAAATGCCCATTTCCATGCATGCACCAGTTAGTCCAACAAGGTAGTTGTAGTTGAGTTTTAACAATAAAAAATAAGCGCGCCAAAAATAAAATATAAAAAATAGTAGTCAAGACTCCTTCCCGTGCCAGATGTGGTTGGGTATGCTTCTTCTTCTTCTTCTCTCGAGAGATCAGTCCAAGAGGCAGGTGTTGCTTCATAATAGGCTGCTCTGATGACGGTCATAAGACCTCTCATGCAGATAATCATCGGAGTAGCGCCCGAGGCTGGTGGTGTGGCGTCCAATGTCAAGATGAGGTCCGAGTTGATGGGTGAATGTGCTTGTCCTGTGCATCGACTGTGCTGTGCTGTGCTGTAGGTAGAGAGCTCCGATGGCCTGAGCTCTCCCCTGTCGGTGGCAAAAAGATGCACATTGCAGGTGTCTGAGCACTTTCTTCAGTGGCCCCCATCCCTCATCCCTCATCCCCCCAGCTTTCGGGCTGTCTCCTCGAGAGCTGGTCCCGGGCTGTCGATCGGACGCCATCCCCCCCAAAAAGGTACCAAAGCTTCTGCCATGCTTGTAAACGCCTCTTGCGAGTCAAGAGAGGGAACAAAGTATCCCCCATCCCACATCGGCCAAAAGAACGGGTTTGCACCCAAAGAGCCGAATTCTTTTCCTTCCAGATAAATAAAAAAAAATGATGATAGTAAAAATGATGAACCAAATGCTTTCCTGCGCCTTTCCAAGGTATCGATAAAACTGTACTTTTTTCTGTGTTTTTTGTTGTTGTTCTTGTTCGATGCTGTCTGTGTTTCGTTGATTCATATGTCCACCTCCAAGTGGGGGGTGCCATGTCTCACTTGAGTCGACCACCTGGTAAAGCACATCGCTTGGCTTGATGAACCTGCAGACGTCGACTATTCGTTTCGATGGATGGATATCTCGGCACCGTCGGCGAGAGAGAGACGAATGAGGTTAAATCCTGTTGTTTCAACTCATTCGAGAGGTCGGGTTTCGTATGTGACTGTATGTGTGTATGCGTATGCGGGGATGGATAGTAGATAGGTGAAGAGTGCCGCCTTATTGGACGTTGGAGTGGCAGATCGGTTGGCGACATATCGAGGGCTCGACCTGCGAGACGGATCGCTCGTTTTCATTGCGCACGAACTTGGGGAGAGTAGGACAAGCGTGACTCGGGACGTTGGATCAGTTTCGCCCATGGGTGATTGCTGGGTTGTTGGCGTTCGCGGCAGGCAGCTAGAGAAGTAATTAGTACGGGCTCATGCATCAAAAGTTGGCCGTCGGTGGAGAGTATCGAGTCGGGCCTTGGAAATATTCAAGACATACCACAAATGTCGTCACCCCTGTGGACATTTGTTAGTGAATGCTCATGTGTATTGTGGAAACGGTTATGTTGACTCACCAGTACTGCTTGCTCACAATGGTGGGCGGACACCGACGTTCTGTCTCGATATACTTGGGACACCATGATTCTACCAGATGGTAGTGGTGTTGGCAGCTAAGCTCCTTCTATAAAACGGATTAGTATATATCTTTCATATGGCCATTCACCATCACGGTCATGTGGTGTATGGTGATATGATGTTGTATGTTCTGACTTACATAGATGTAGTTGCACATTGTGACAAACCCGACCACGTTGTATCGATTCTAAAAAATCGTAGACCAAGGTATAATAAGTATGTGAGTCGATCGGTCCAAGATGAAGATGGCCAGGCCCCGTGGTTATATATATATATACACAATGGGTAATAGTGGTGAATCCGCCGAACTCTATATCAACAAGTGAGGGCAGGTAGTAGAGTAGCGTTCAAGGATGCTGCTGATGTTGGGTAGCAATGGCGGGCGACAAGGTTCCTGCTGAGACGGACTACGGTACGATAACAACACGCTGCAACGTCTTTGTCGAATTGGCAATGGCTTCGAGGAGGGGAATAAAGAAGTATTTAAACACAGAGACGAGATGGACCCAAAACAACGGTACTGAGGCTAAAAGAATCCCTACGGACGGGGCTCAAGAGGAAAAAGGTTGTTTATTATAACTTTTACAAGAGAAAAGGGCCCTTCCATACCTAGGCGACCCCTGTTGACAGACAGCCCACTGCCATCGAGGGAGCCATAGCAGAGCAAGCAGCATCGCGAGCGAGCACACCCTCTCTGTACGTACATCAGAAGGGGGGGCGTGTTTCTCCTGCTGCTAAGAGTTTTGGTGGTGGCACTTCCATCTCTCTCCGAGAAACAAGGGATGGGGGCGTGGTTGTCTGGGGTTCTTCTCGTTGCGAGCTGAAGAGCGGGAGGGAGTGAAAGGGCCCCGGGGGGTGTGGCTGGATAGAGTTGCAATGATTTGCGCATGCGTATGCATATATCGAGAGTGACCCGTTTACTGGGATCAACTTGTTTTAATCTAAGGCGAAGCTATCCTCCACCTGGTAAAAAAGTCCCCCAAGAATTTAAAGGCCAGTCACTGAGTGTTCTGGTGAAACACACAGACCAATCTGCGAGCCCTCACGTCTTCGGCGTCGGCGAAGTGAGGATGAGTTTTTTTTTGGCTATGCAATTAATTTATTTTAGTTACGGAAAATAGAGGAAGACCCTGAGAAATGAAATGTCAAATGGCGGATGACTCACCGAGGGTTGGCCGAGGCACAGGCAAGACAACGGTCGATGCTATTCCCAAATGACATTTCTCGTTACGAATGAATAAACGATAGAGTAGAAATCACTGTCGCACATGCCGAAACTGCACTGGCCTGGGCTGGGGGATCTAAACTTGGACCCTTCCATTTCACTCCACCATAATATTCCAGAACCACCAATACCGCCGGCAATCCCCTTCCCCTCACGATGATGTTACAGTAGCTATATCCATTCTGTATCAGGTAACAGCACATACAACCTCACGTTAAGGCAAGATGCTTGCTCGTTCGTTCGCTACGTTATGCCTTACCTCATGGATTGGGTACTCACCGCAATACTCTGCCACAGCACAGCACAGCATTCTCGTCAACTAAGGTAGTTAGTCTCTGGAGTGAGGAAACTGTCTCCAAGGCGGAGCCGCCATCCAACTCACCTTGGCCTTCAGGGTGCGTGCTGCGATCCACAATTTGAATCAGAACTGTCTCTCTCTGCCCGCCAGACCGCGCCCTCTGCTCTGCTCTGCTCTGCTGCTCGAAATATTTCGTGACGGTGAGCAAAGAACAAAAGGTCTTGGACCCTTGAAAAAAGGAAGACTAAACGTCCCGCCTTACTCCACCGCGAGGGGAGCAGCAACCTCAGCAACGATGACCGCCTCCTCCAAAGCAATACCTACACGTCCATCTGCTCGACTCTCTCACCGTTTTATCTGATTGGGAGTTGCATCACCCGAGCAGACACGGGCCGTCGGGCACGTGGAAGCCTCCCTCAATGAACCAACCCCTTCCCTTCCTTCGTGTGTGATGTGATCAGCATGTTGTACTTCCTAGAGCGGGATGCAACACGACCGTTTTGAGGGGTCGAGACCTCTCTGATATTGCTTCTTTGGAGAGACCAAGTCGACTTTTACTAGTCATGACATGCCAATTAAGGAGACTGGTCATTATTCAGGCATCCCTTGACTGACCAGTCATCAAGGCAGTTGTTTTGACTGGCTGCGATGATGCTGGTCTGGCTGAATCAATAATAGAAACAAGGTCTATCTGATATGTAAAGGGCCTGTCTGCGTCAATGCACATCACATCAACGTAGAAAA
The DNA here is from genome assembly GCA_013363135.1 of Fusarium brevicatenulatum. Lineage (NCBI taxonomy): Eukaryota > Fungi > Ascomycota > Sordariomycetes > Hypocreales > Nectriaceae > Fusarium > Fusarium brevicatenulatum. The sequence continues at coordinate 15,797 of JABEEJ010000133.1, read as the reverse complement.
GATTTTCTTCGTGCTGCATTGCTTGCAGGTCAGGTTAGCCTGGTTTACTGCGGTGCAGTGAGTGCACGGTCATGTTTCGTGTCATCGCTGTCTATTCTACAGAGCGAGGGGGATTAGTTAATTAGTTAATTACCTGACTGATTAATTACAGCAAAATATGGATGACAGAGCGAGAGTAATGAACCTGTCTGACCCACTGCCAACGTCTCAGTCCGTTCTAGACGTGCCCTGTCCGTAATGTTCCATTGGACTTGGATGAATGAGCGACACTCACTGGACGCTTGGACGTTGACGCCATTCTCTGCTGGGCTGGGCTGGGCTGGGCTGCCCTTTCGTATGGCATGGCATGGCATGGCATGGCCCCTGGCGAGTTTTAGAGGGCTCTCAAGTACCGTCTTTGATTCCATGACACACATGTCCACTGCCGGGTATCACCATTCGGAGAATGACCTCGTTTCGTTGCCCAAAACGACAGACGCAAAAAAACAAGGCTGTCATGGTCAGATGGACTGAGCTTGGATTCATACATACATATGACCCCATACACGACAGCATCGTGCATGGAATTGGCATTTTAGCACGCATATTCTGGCGCTCTGCTCCACTGCACACGTGGGCGCAATGCCGGTACTGTAGCGGTATGTCCTGTATTGTATTGTCCTGTCCTGTGCTCGCTGTCGGCTTGTCACCCAGCCGAAACGTATCCGCTACCGAGAGTTTGATGAGCGATTCTATAGCATTTACAGGGCTCGTAGTGGCACAAGGCCCCTATAAGCTTGGCTACTGACGCTGTTGTTATCTAGGCGCATCCGACCAGACTGTAAGTACATATTCACGTTGACGAGTGCCGATATCTTGTCGTCGCCAACTCATTCAACTACTGCACAATCTTTCTAGCCTTTCACCCGCTGCCCTCCACGTGAGTTTTCTACTTTCCTAATGAGGAACCGGTCAACAAGTTTCGACATGGCTATGCACAAGTTTGAGCCAGGCCTCGCTGCAGGCCTACGCTGTCAAGCATGAGAATCCCACCAATTGCGGCTCAACGAGCTCTCATCCTTGCTGCACTGCACTACACTCTACAGGGGGTGTTTGTTCTGTTTATGTCAACGCTCGTGCATACATGCATATTATCTCGATTCTTTTCGTATACCTACTCCGTAAGTTCTTCTTGATTCATGACACAACCAAACACAGACCAGACCAGGTTTCAAAAGGAGAAACACAGCACACACTTCTCTTGCGATGCGTCATGTTCAAGACTAACCTTAGCGAGAAGAGGGAAAAAAGCCTTCCGCTTCTGAAAGGCGTCTTCTGGAATACATAATTTCCACAATCTCCACAGTCGATCCGACGCCGTCTCTTGGTTGATACCACACCGCTATCCAATCAGCCCTGCAAATCCAGATTTTCGTGCTCTCCATGGCAAATTATCTGCCAAGGGGGACTGACGGGTGAGTCCTCTTAGCCTCTACCGACTGGCTGGACGACTTTGCCCGGGACCTAGGAAATGCCCCCCGAGCAAGCCAGACATGTCATGCTATGGAGACAACTTGTCTCCATACATGGCCATGTCCAGCTGTAGCTTGTGTTTCTAGTCCTCCGAGGCTATCATCGTCTACTCCGCGAAGAGAAGAAGCTCCTCTTTACTCAAACGCACTCAATCTTATCTAGACGATACTATTCATACATCGCCAAATTTCTCTTGGTTCTCGGGCTCGCTATTTGGTCAGTGAACTCCCCTGCCTCTGACGCCAAGTTCACCCTAGCCTAAAGAACCTGGCCTCTGTTGCAATCGTCAACTCTGCCAAGGTATAATGCCCCTCTTCGCAGGGGTCTATCCAATCACGTCGGTCCCAGCTTTCTTCTTTGGCGTTCCCAGGACGCGGGCTCGGGCCTCGGGATGTTCTGCTTCTGGTGGGTGTGACAGCCCCAATCCCAGCCAAAGTTCCAGGGCCAGAAGCCGGCTCTTCTGTCTCTCAGTCTCTCTCTGCCTGTGAGAGACAGACTCCCCTTCGTCAATGCGAATTGTTTCTCATGCAAGGGTGACGACACTCGGTATTCACCTCAGCTGTCAACTTACCCGAGCTACATATAGAAACACTTTGACATGTCTGTCTCACTTCCTACATGAACTGCTAAAGTCTAGGAGACGAACCAACCAAACCGGCCGTTGAGAAATGCAAAGCTTAAACGAGACAGAGTTTACTGACACCTATCAGGCTGGGCATGGGCCTGCAGGACGCCATCTTGAAGATCAAACTCACGGAGCACTGCAGCCTCTGTGGGGAGAACTGTACATACCGTAGCATGCCTGCCTGGTTACAGAAGCCATGTCCAATCCTTCTGTAACCTTCGCCAGGTCCAGGAACCTGTAACCCTCCGAGGACCTCTGCGGTCATGTCTCGGAGCTATCTCTTTAACGAGGTCCTTCTCAGGTCAAGTCCGCCACGTTCAATCCTGATCCTTCAGCCTGGAGATGAACAGGGCTTCAAGTCCAGTCCACTCTTGTCAAACCAGGATCGTGCGGATCTCTCGTTCTTCGTCATCACCTGTCCTATCCTATTATTGCTGGTCTCGGCTGGTTACCAAGAGAAAGGTTTTCCCTTCCCTTCCCTTTCCATTCCTCCGGGCAGATCATGTAATCCCGCCTCTGCCGGGAAATCACAGAGTGGAACTGGGTTCGCCCTGAGTCAAATCCACTGACTGGTTACCGAGCGCCTGGGTACGAACGATGAGACAACAAACGAGAAAACATCGGTCATTCCATCAAAGACAGAAAAAAAGGGGAGATTTGTCTCGGCCGGTTTTGTCCCGGCGTAGTCGGGCCAGTCTGGCCAGACACTCGTAACTTGCTAGTGTATCTGGATAACTGCGCATGCAATAACCAGATACGAAGGCGAATTTTGCTTCAATCAACACTTCACTTCACGCAAGAGGTGTGTGGATTTGTTACTCAGCAAACACTAATGTGAATGATGCAGACCGCTCTTTGACAGCTGTACGATGTCAACAACGCATGCATTATGCATATGGAGACAATGCAGGTCTTGACAGTCTCGAACTTGGAGGCCTTTTTGCATCATGAAAACTTCGACATCTCGAAACTCGATCAAGAAGAAGAAAATTCTTTACGCGTAAACCGCCAGGGCCGCTTCAAGCGCTGACGGGTAGAGATGCAAGGCACAACCTGTCAACCCCGGACTTGGCACGTTACTCAACAGGGAGTCCGTGGCTGCTCTGTTCTCTGCGGAAATGTCCCCGCTACGCCGTAGACTGGCGGAACCACCAAGAGGTTGAACTTGGTCGCTAAACTCACCGGTTCTACTAGTCGCCGCCAAGTTCACATGAGTTGCAGAAGTGCTTTATGATGGTTGCTTTGCGGGCGGCTTCTGGACCGGGCCGGGTGATGATGGATTTAGGCATCATGCCATTTCTTTATTGAAGATTTTGTTTCTCATTTGCATTTGACGATCGTATTCGGTGTGAGTTTAGAGAGAGCTTAGGAGATCTGGAAGACCCGGGACTGCGAATACCCTACATCGGATACATACATACATACATGAAAGAGTCACTAGGATTCTTCTTTGATGAAGTGACTCCGGCGCCTGGCGAAGGACAGGGAATTGATCATGATATGACTTTCTCCGATGAGACAGTCGCTTCTACCGTTCACTCCCTATATGATCGGCCTACAACATATCAACATATCATGATAGGCAGATCGCGCCTAGAACTCGTCATGATGATTCTGGCGTGAGCATCCATGCATTGCAACAAGGTACAGTTACCAGTAACCTGGTTAATCATGACTTATCAAGGATGATCGCAAAGGAAGCGATATTTGCGATGCAACATAGGCAACAGAGAAGTGAACAGAGTGTCTATGTACCAGAGACTGTTTCAGGGCATCTTGAGCGGTTACTCCCCATGCCGTTCGGCAGATTTCACACCAGAGGCATAAAAGTACACATCTCGGCCGAGGGAGGATAAAAAAGCAATACAGACGGACACAAAGTTGGCCTATCGTAGATTGATTGTCCCCCATGTCATGATGGAATCCTTGTCTCGCACCAAGTCTGCGGAACCGTGCTGCTGGAAAAATTGGCGAGATGACGCAGAATGTAAAACCGCATGGTCCTGATCGCGGTCTTTGCCATCAAGAAAGACACCCAGATTCTTCTCCCTGTGAGACAAACGACGTGCTCTCTTTGGGGGGAGGGGGCCTATGCTCAAAACAAGACAGGACAGGGATGTGTTGAGCGCAAAAAGGGAGGGACAGGATGGGGATCCTGACATTTCTGTGGCACATGCCTCTTCAGGAAAAGAAGGGTCCAGAATGCTGCTGTTGAGATATTTTCACTTTGGAGGAGAAGAGAGTTGAGCTGGGTTGGGCATCAAGATCTTCAGAGGTATATCCACTGCTAAATCCCGAGGCAATGGACATCTGTGGGACTTTACTTTGCCTGGATCGGAAAGAGTTTACCCATTACCAAGCCCTTGGGTGAAAGCTTAATCTCATTCCTTCTATTACCGTGAGGTTATTAATTATTTCTCTCTCTCTGCCCTTGCGTTTCACGAGATTTGTTGCTTGGCTTGGCTTGGCCTTGACTTGACTAAAGAGAGAGCCGACGTGATGTGGGATCCCTCGCGGCTGTGCCGTTCTCGGCGTCGGGGTCTAGGAGCGTTCCGTGTAGCGAAAATGCGTCCCTTGCTTATGAAGACTTCCAATGGGGTTTGATATCGAGGGTACAGTATGTAAGCTATGGTCTGCGGATGGATGCACGCACAGCTACTGTACTGTAGAGCTGATGACGACTCAGTGGGGGCGTGTCTCTGTTACAGCTCAGGTCAGTCTATTACTACGTAGTATGTGCCGGTGGAAGGATTGATTCATTCATTTACCGTCTGTCACTTGTCAGATTCCATAGGGACGGCAAGCCAGGAGTAGGAGGTTTTAGGTTAAGTTATACTACTTACGTGCATGCAAATGAATGCACGTCTTGATAAGTGCATCTCGGGTCAGACGTTCCGAAGACGCCTTGGATAGTGTCGTGAGAAATCATACTCTCTTTGGAGTAGGAAAAACGTCGTGAACGGTAAGTCTCTGGGCCAATAAACGCGTTTAAGTCATAGCGCTACGCTCTTTGGCTGGCGTGAGGTGACTTGAGGTGAGGTGAGGTGAGTTCAAGATTGATTGATAGACTGCCTTCTCGTACTTGTATACCCCTGTCACATCGTGCAGGCTGGCGATCAAACCTTTCCAAGGATGGATCGTAACGGCATTCCTATTCCATCTCAGCCATTTGCTTTGCTATCCGTATATGCACGCGTACTGTACATTGTCATAGCGATATCGATTATCGACCGCAGAACAAGGCCTGTTCTGTTTCATCGCCCGTTGGTTAATTGGGGGCGTCACCCAAGACACGGGTTGAGAGGCAGAGTCAGAGAGTCGAGTCGTAAACTCAAAATAGACAGGGCAGGGCAGGGCGTGTGCTGTTAGAGTTTGCAGGGGACACTCAAACGGGCAAAACTGGCGGTGCTACTGGGCGTTAGGTGGTCTAGTGTCGGCACATCCCTCACCCAAACACCAGTCTCCGACGAGCCTTCTAGAGCTTCGGTCCCAATCACGTCCCGCTGAGGACCTCTGTGGCCTTGTGTCGGATGCATCGTTGGCTTCCCCTAGCGGGCGCCTTTGACGCCGGCAGACTCGTCGTCCTCGTGTCTTTCAACTGGGTACGGTAGCCAGCTGCCCTGGCCCTGCCCTGTTGTGCCCTGCCAGGCCTTGCGATAGTTGCAGTTACAGTTGCTCTAGTTAGACGAGACGTGGGGAGGGTTGCAATTGCGAGGTTCGGTCATATGCGAGGCTTTGATGAGAGTCAGTCAGTCCCTCCCTCTTGTTGTCTCTTTTCTCGTCGCGATGCGGATCGCCAATTAACGACTTCGGAGCCCACGCCGCGCGGGAATAGAGACTAGTAGTTAGGGATTTTCAGGGCCCTGAGGATCAAATTCCTGTCTGGGAAATCCGAAGATGAGCGGCATATGATTTACGCTGTTCCAGATCTCTGGGTCAGTTGGGCATGAATTGGGCTTCAAGTTCAACGACGAAACGATTGCCACTCTGAGAAAATGGGAATTGTTGGGTAGAATAGGGGATTTTGATGGGAGACGATGGAAGTCTGGTGTTCCGTGAATGTGCTTGTCAAGTTTCTGTGTAATTGCCCCTGAAATCGTAGAGTTGAGGCTTGGTATGCTCGTAAGCCTCCTCACAGACTCTCGACACTTGGTGATGTGAGCTTGTCTCAGTGAAAAGCGATGGTATGTATTAGTGAATTGCTTCTTGAGGCCTCCTCCATCTTGAAACAGAACAGTTGAAGCCCCTATACCGATACTGCATCCATCCCCAGCCCAGTTTCCCATCCAGCTCGCGTCCTCTCCTCAGGTCACTGCCCCTTATGAATCTATCAAAGGCTCTATCTCACTCCGCAACTCAACCAGATGCTTCGCCAAAGCCTCCTCGCGATCCCGAAACGCCTGAAAAGACACATCCACAACTCCCGCGAACATGGACGCTGCGTTCCCAGCCCCTGACCACCGCGCCGTCGAACCTCTCAGACGAGATAAGAACTCCTCTGCTAGCTGGATCGTGAGGGACATCTGCAGAAATGGAGACGACTCTACAGCGAAGGATCCTACCGTCACGGCGGGTAGTTTCCAGAAGCTGAAGGTCGTACCTGTGTCTGTCTGTGTTGCTAGCTCTGTGTGTACGAGGCTGAAGACTCGTTGATACATGTCGAGCAGACGCACGTATGTTGACAAGATGAACATGGCATTGCCGGGATCACTTCCATCAATGGTAGAGTGATGCATTTTACTCCCATCATTGTTGGAAGGTGGTTTCTCAAGAATATCAGCAACACATCGCGTGAGCTTGAACATATCCTCAATGGGAAACCCCTGACTTCTAAACCTCTCATCAACAGGACGACTCATCAGCGGTCCATCCTGGGGAGAAGGCAAAGCGGACGCCAGGTCCAGCAGTCTGGAGTTTATGTCAGACAACTGCGCCATCCAGTGAATCGGGGGCACCTCGTGCTGCTGCAGCGGCGACAAGTCAGCGTCGTGGCGGAGCGTGATCTGTCTAGGCCTAGGCCTATTACTCCTCTGCTGCTGCTTCGACTGCGTGCGTGACGCGCGCTTGTCAGAGGTGCTGCTGTGCTCAGGTGCACAACTCAGGGGCACGACGTGCTGCTGGTGAAGGGCGTCACGCTCTGGTGCAACTTGACCCGGCGGCTGGTGATAAGAGTGGTGTTCAGGTGGCTGCTGCTGCTGTTGGTGCTGCTGGTGGTAGAGAGGTGCAGGTTCCCAGAACACAGGACGAGTTCCGGGGAACTCGGAGTGAGATAAATACTGAGGATCTGTGAAGAAGGCGAGCTGTTGATCGAAGGTGAAGGCAAAGTCGGTGCTGTCGACTACGGGATCGGGTGAGACAGGGACAGGGACGGAGACGGGGAGGATATGACTCTTAGACGTTAGGCTGAGGCTGTTGTCTGTGTCCGTGTGTGTATGGGTATGGGTATTGGTATTGTTATTGGGTATTATTGACACCGTTGCTTCTCCTTGACTCGGCTGTGAGTCGGTTGCATCCAAGACAGAAGAAATAAGAGGGCGATAAAGCAGAATGGTAGGGGGCACGTACCCGTGTCGGGTGAGACAAGACTCGGATCCTCTTGACTATCTGTCCGTCGTCGTTTCGGCGAGCGGCGTCCACTCGAAGTAGCAGTAAGAGAAGAAGTTGCCCCGTTCTCAACAAACTGTTGTTGCTGCTGCTGCTGTTGCTGACTCTCCGCAAGCTGCTGCTGATTCTTCCTATACCGTAGTGACGGACTAGACTTGCACTCCGTCTTGAGTCTGACGCACCGCTCGCACGCCTCGTCGTTATATCGTTTGCAGCTGAGTTTCTGCGCGTGACAGCGATCACAAGCTTTCCGATGGACGGTCTCTGCCATGACATCAAACTTTTCGAACGGCGGCAAAGAAATATGGGGGAACAAAGATGGGCGGTTTATAGAAGGAAGGGGAGGGAAGAATTGAGTGATGCTGTATTTTGTTTTTGGTGGCACAGTAACAGCTCTTTGCACACTTCGTGAAGGAGGAGATGGGAGGAAAAGAGGCTCATGCATGGACTCGCCTACGGAGCGTGTCGTGCTGCATCGAGGATCCTGTAGCTTTTGCCAGTGAGGCGGTTCCGATGCTGTCGGTATCCTCGTCGTGAGACCTTGTCAGGGGTATCCGATCCAATGGATCGGCGTCAATGAGGAAGATGAGGTAGATGAGAATCTGCTATGTATGTCTCGATACCATATCTTAGATATTATCAAGTAGGATATACTGAACTCATTACTTTGAATCAATCATCCATATCAAGCCAGAGCCAACTCAATTCCTCCTCATTATCAAAGTCTCTCATCAATCTCAACAAGCGGTGGCGTCTCTTCCCTTGTCTGCAATGTATCACAGCAGCACGCCTTGTGCTCCTCGACGATGTGGTGCTACATGAGGCACGTCTTTTCCTGCTAGCCCTGTCCTTACAGAAAGCCTCGTTTGGGTCTTACCTTTTTCTTCACCGCAGATTTGAGAAAGAGGCTTGATTGATATATCGGTTCGACGGTGTTCTTTATTGGAGGGTAGTTCGGCGAGCTGCAGTTGCGTGGAGGCAAAGAAGACGAAAGCGATTTGTTGATGAGTTGAGTCAAATATTGCGACTGTAGCCAGTCACTGGTCTGAGAATGGGAGTATTGTTCTTCTTTGGTTGATATATTCGGGTGACTTCTACACTTCATGGTCCTCTACTCTCTACCGCCAACCTGCATACAACCACACCACTCCCCATGATCACTTCTCATCACATCTCCCATCATATCACCTCAGATCACGCCCATTCTCCACCCATTATTAATACGTAATACCTACCCGAACTCAATCTCGATCGGTTAATCATCCGATCTCATCCCCACAGACAAGGGTATCAATATTTACTTTTTCTCCCCCATCGTCGTTTAAAGTGACTGCATACAACGTCGTCCACAGACAGGCGAGACATTGGACGGTGGCGTCCAGTCGTAACTCAAGCCTTGCCTGGGAAGATAAAACACACACACACACACACGCACGCATGTTGTCGCTATTGTCTCTCGTTACTTTTACTCGTGGCTCGTCTCACTGTACTACATGTGATACTGATACGTCGGCTATTTACCAAGACACACTCTCAAGTTCTTCACTTTGGATATTATCGAGCAAGAAGCGAACCAAGATTAGGTTGAATGATTCTTTTTTGTTTTTGAGGGTGGTATCTGGTATCTAGTATATGCACTCTTTCTTCAATCTGAGCAAACAAAACATACCACTGCGAGAAAAGCACAGCAGATCCTCAACGCCCTCGACATGCCAGACAATAAACCGATTAAATACAAGGAAACCCATCATATGCAGCGCATCACTTTTTAAATATCACCAGTCTTGAAGAGCTCGAGGTGCTGGCGCTCACGGGGAACACCATTCTCCTCGAGGAATGCCCTGACTTTAACCATCCAGTCCTCAGGCCCGCAGATGTAGTACTCAGCATCAGCGTTATCGAGCTGGAGAAGCTGCTCCTTCTGGAGCTTGGCAAGGTCGATCTCGCCCTTGAAGTCGTACTGGTCACCCTCCTTAACATCCTCGAGGAAGATCTTGGCGGTGATGTTCTCGTGCTTCTTAGCAGAGTCGAGAACGTGGGGAACGAAGCAGGTAGAGCCAGAGTAGCGAGCACCGTGGATCCAGGTGATGGGTCGCGAGGCAGTCGGGGACTGGAGGACTGAGTCGAGGATGGAGACGAGAGGAGTGGCGCCAACACCAGCGGAGAGGAGAACAAGTGGCTTCTTGGCAGCAGAAGTGTCGGCAGGGTCGAGGGAGAACTCTCCAGCAGGAGGGCTCAGCTCAAGCTCGTCACCAACGTTGTATCGGTTGTGAAGTCTTGTGGAGAGAAGACCAGCAATCTTGCCAGCAGCGAGATCCTCAATAGCGGGCTCCTCAGTAGGGCCCTGAAGCTTGACACTGATGCGGTAGTGGCCGGTGCCAGGGGCCTCGCTCAGACTGAACTGACGGCTCTGAAGAAGACCATCAAGCTCAGGGATGGGAATCTGCACGCTGACGTATTGTCCGGGGAGGAACTTGGGCAGAGACTTGCCATCAGTAGGCTCAAGGTAGAAGCTAGTAACAGAGTCGTTCTCAGCCTCCTTCTTGACAATCTTGAACTTGCGCCACGAGTTCCACTCGCCAGCAGCCTCGTACATCTGACCCTCGCGCTGGATAAAGATATCAGCGAGCTGGCCATAAGCAGCAACCCAAGCGTCCTTGATCTCAGTCGTCAAAGCAGAGCCGAGAACCTCGCCAATGGCACCAATGAGATGTGTGCCGACGATGGGGTAGTGCTCTGGCTTGATGAAGAGAGAAACGTGCTTGTGAGCAATGCGCTCAACAGCGTGGGAAAGCTTGCCAAGATCGTCGATATATGTGGCGTAGGCGAGAACAGAGTTGGCGAGGGCAGCTTGTTGAGCTCCGGTCTGCTGGTTTCGTAGAGAGAAGTAGTTCTTGAGCTCAGGATGGGCGCCGAGCATGTTGCGGTAGAAAGTGGTGGTGATAGTCTTGCCATGCTCCTTCAGGATGGGAGCAGTCGACTTCACAATTGCTACTTGTGCTGCGGTGAGAGCCATTGTGTTCTGTTTATGTGGTGTTGAGGAGATGTGAGGAAGAGTTGAGAGGTTGTTGTGGTACTGATACTAGATGATGCCGAGAATAATGTCGTCAAACTGGACAACCTTGAGACTCTTTATATACCATGCCGGAGAACCAGTCATGGCGCGGAGAAAGAACATTACGCTCTTCATGACTCTCAAGTCCAAGCATCATGCCATGCGAAAAGAATAGCTCATGGACCCGAATAGAGCGCCGTTCGCCGTGTGGGTTCCTGGATCACGGTCCGATCTTGGTAGTGGTCTGATGGTTTTGGTTAGAGCATCTCCGCGGGGTGAGCCGCACGTCACCGGGATTGGCGCCGGGGCTTCTTTTTTTGGATACCGTTTTTTATGTTAGTTACTGCATTCGTTAATGTGTTTCGTCGGATCCAAACTGATGGAAATGCAGGGCCCAACTACGGAGTATATCCCCAGGCTTGACGTTTCTTTCATGCTACTGTAATGCCCCGCCGTCTTGCGTGTAAGTTTGGGAGAGACAGGGTAGAGCAGAGACGATCAAATACCCTTGTGTCATGGTTTTTGCATACGTTGCATTGAGTTGTCTGACAGTCAAATTGCTCAAACAGGTCAGTTATTTCGTGCTGAAAGGCCTCAATTGCTCAGGGAAAAGTCTTGCAGTTCACGGAGATGCGGAAATACCCAGCTCTTGACCTTAAATCTTGGATGCCACGAGCTTGGAACATTGGAAGCTGTGACAAAGAGTGGGCTGACACCTGTAAATAAGCTTCGGATCACCCCGGGTTCTCGAAGATAGATCGGAACGGCTCTTGCGGCTGCAACGGGTCGAGACTGTTAAATTCCTAGCATCGACAAAACATCTGACTTTGGTCGTCAACTCCAGAGTCGCATTCGCAGGGGGCGGAATCCCACCGCGCGAATCATTGCTGCAAGATTGATAAGCACCTGGGATCTTGATGGAGTAATACGTAGAGCTTCCTCAATTTGTATCGCCTTGTGACTTTGTAAGGCATGTAAGGTCTGTCTATTCCATCCCACGTCATGACCTTGATGCATATCTTGGCATGAAAGCTGAAAAAGGGTCATCCAGACAGAGGAACTATTCCGCTCTGCTTGACAATTGCTCGTCTCTCGTTGGTCAATGGTTCGTCTCAACTCATCCCTCACTCATGATACCCACTGCAACGGCACAACCCACAAACATGTCGGCTCAATTGCAATTCCACCATGATGCCAAGCAGGGCTCATAAATATTTTTTCTCATGGGAATTCCCATCGGCCGCGTGGCCTAATGGCTAAGGCGCTAGATTTCGGTTCCAGATCTCCCGAACTCTCTAGAGATTCCAGGTAGGTTCTCATTCAAACGAGCTTCTCCGCATCCAGGCAATAGACTAACATCTCCAAAAAGGTTCGACTCCTGGCGTGGTCGTATGATCTGATCTATTTCACGTTTTTGGCCAATTTTTAATCTTGGCTTCTTGCATTAGCCCTGAACATCACTGCCTTCTTGGATTTGCTAATGAATGCATTGGGTATTGTCAGAGTTGTCTAATCGCTCAATCCACTGCCAGCCGGCAAACATCTCCCGCGGATGTGGAAGCGTCGGCCTTTCTCTTTTGCGACCGATGGGAACGCTGTAACTAACACAAAGAACGACGAGAGCTCATCATCACGGCCCAATGGTGGAAACGAGATTATACCCTGCGAGGTCTGCGGTTCCACCAATAACTATCACCAGGCTGTTGTACTGTCTCGATCGAACGGCATCCGGGGTGCCAATGGTCTTCTTTGGTTCCAAACGGCCACATAGCAATCGTGTTGACCTCGTCCGGTTGACAAGGTTGTGGCTTCTTCCAGGTTGACCAACCGAGATCGCTCATCAGCGCCCGAATCACTGCTCGACCATTATTGATCGCCTTCTCCATTTCACCATCATTTTCGTTGTCAAGTCTGATCCTATAATCGTTCAAATCCGAGCCAGACGCTTCGAGCAAGGCATTGCGGACCGAGAAAAATGTTTGACAGATAGTGCCCATTACCGTGTCGAGAGATGTGTAGATCAACTCATCTTCGAAACTCCATTGTTGCCTGGCTTTGAGGGCTGGCCGGAGGTAGTGTACCCGGCATTGCTCAATAGCATCGGCAGTCCTGTTGACCTCTCTTTGATCTACCATGGACTTGTCATCGGGTGATGGCGGAGCGTCGTACCAGGTCAATGTGGCAGCCTCGACCTCATCGATGAAATAGTGCGACTGCAACGGTTCGTGCACCATAAGTGCCAGTCTCTTACTGTAACGAGCGATGACAAGGTCCGCAACGCTTTGCCAATCCACGATAAACCTCCGAGGTTGACGCAACACGTCGGCCAAGTACGATTTGACATCTTTGAGCTCCTCCAGCTTCGCCGAACCAAGTCTCTTCAGATCTGGGCGCCCCACGACAGTACTGGAGATGTTGATAGGAAAGAAGAGACCGGATACCATGGACGAGAAATCAATCCGAAGTCGATTAGCTCCGACACCATCGTATCGCTCGCCAATGGCTCTCACAAATTGGAACGTTGCCAAGCCGGAGTTCCCCATGATACGGTCCATCACCTCTGTACGCATCATGCTGACCAGATCTAAGCTGTCCGCAAATTCGCAATGGATAATTTCGATGCCAGCCTCAATTCGAACGAAGCCATCAATGCCCCATTCAGATGCTAGTTCGCACAAATCATGAGCTCGGTTCCATTCATCGAAACTTCCCCTATCGGTGTTGTTCTCGCGGAGGACCAGATCTTGTGAATCGAGTGTGCCCATGTCGGTTTTTCCAGCACTCATGCCATCAATCACCAGAACTTTGAGGTCACGGTTTGTCTGGTACGTGTGAAGGTAACCTCTCACGACACCAGGGTTGTCATCCCCTTTTGTGTCAGCAACCTTATCTAACGGATCGTTGCCATTGCTGGTCTTGATATCCTCGCTGCGACGTCGTAATTCCCGACGGTCTTCTTCCTCCCCAGTCTGTCCCCGATCCACATCTGGCTTCTTTTTGCCAGGAGGAGGAGGTCCTGGGGGCCCTCCAGGGTGCTTTCCACCAGGCCGATACTTGAAAGATCGCGCGAAGTTTTCGGCGTGTTCGATATCAAAAGCCAACCACTCGGGCCCAGTCGGTGTTACGTTTTGTCGAGAACCGTGGTAAAACAGGGCGCCTTCGGGTACAGTAGCTGGAAAGAAGCCGAATCCATTATGGTACAGGGCAGAACCCCATTCTCGACCTGCGGAATGGATCGCATTGAAAACCATGTACGCCCTCTCTTTGGCATACTCGTGCTCTGGTTGGATTCTTTCACGGCTGCTTGCGACACCAGAAGCGAGCGCTAAAACGCCCAAAACACCGAACGAAGCCTTTGGAACCATTCTAAATCGCTGAAATTCTGAATGTTGTCTCCTATGAAATGAGTATTACGTGACTCCGAGGTCAGGATGCCTCACATCAGCGAACATTGGAAAATGTCGGGACCACGTCTTCAGCCGCGCGGCCAGTCACATCGTAGATCCCGACTAGCCGGTTGCTGCTAACCCATTCCTGCGATCAAGGGTCGGAGACCGATCTTATCTCAGTGGAGATAGTTGCAACATCACCAGATTGATAAGAAACGGCTTGCATCGGAGAAGTATGCCTGCAATTGACTTGGTGACAGTTGGAGGGCATTTTGGCTGGTAAATTGGCTCAAGTTGGCTCTTTGGCCTCTTGAAAGATCCTGTTTTTCTTAATGACAACTCACATGACAGCACCATAGGTGATTGCCAGCTTTTGAAGGCGAACCACATGCTTGTGAAGGAAAGTTTCAAATGCGCAAGTTGACGTATCGTATGGATCGAACTCGTGTCTTTGACCATCGCGACGTTGGGATAATTGCGTATCAATGTTGTGATGGTGTTGAAACGTCCAGGAGGCTACCCAGTTTCTTGCGATAGTCCCTGGCCGCGTGTGCTCATGCCATTCATAAATTTTATCAGGGACTTCAAGGCCCACGGACCGTCTCCATCCATGATGACCTTGAAGCATGAGGGCATGGGGTTATGTGTTACCGCACTCAGTGAGCAAGCAAGGGTTGCACTGAGCTTGACGGTCGGTACAGGTACATGCAGTACTTGCATCGTGGGTTCCACCGCTCTATGTTCTGCCGCCTTTTCTGTGAAACTCGAGAATTGAAGCACATGTAATCTCTGCACGGCGCCCGGAAGCTCACCCGTCCGCTTTGGATCTGTTGGGGGACCTTGTCCGACACATCCAGGACAAAAGCAGATCCAATGAAGATGTTGCTGAGGCACATGCGTACTGCCGGTAGTGGGATGATTGGCACCTCTACAAATCAACAAGCTCACCGCCGGTCAGCGATCAAGGATGTTAGGGCTCGATAATGATAGTTTCTATCATGAATATTTGCATTGAATAATTGATATCTCGGTCAAGGCTCAGCCATAAGCTCGAGATGCCTGAAAGGTCATCATACGATTGGGAGGGCAGCTGACCGAATCTTGAGACGGTGAAGAAATGAGCAAGCCACGATCTGTACGGAGGTCGTACGAAATGCAGTACGTATTCGGCGAGGTAACTCGTTCTGGTGTCAACTTGAGTGGGAGTTGTCTGGGAGAGATGTTGAGGCTGAGTTACGAGTCGGAGACCCTGCAGCATGAGTTAAGGGATGTTTGTGAAATCTTTTGTCAATCATGTTGATTCAAATTGTACGACCGTTAATTGAGCGCGAAAGACCCCGGATTGACTTTGAACCACGCCAAGTTCAAGCAGCACCCGCATGCCTGGAACTGACCTACATAAGTTGGTATTCAGGCTGAACATAAAGTAGATAGGGATAGTGATAACAAGAAAAAGACGAGTCCCTTGCATAATCGCCTGAGAGGTCCATTGTTCTATGTATGATGCATCGAGATGGTTGAGGATCCATTATCAAGGTCGAGTGGGTGCCCTGGAGGATAAAATTATGCTCCAAAAGTCCGTGAACAGGGATACAGTGCACACCTTAAAACC
>JABEEJ010000132.1:0-36617 GCA_013363135.1 Fusarium brevicatenulatum | reverse complement strand
ATTTATTTACTTACTTTAGTGTAAATTAGCTAAGCATTATAGCTCTAATTGCAGAGCGATTGTGACTCACTCCGAAGACCGACCTGATCGGCTGTTGAAGAGAGCTTGATGGGAAGGCTTGCTCCTCTCATCTGTAACCCAGAAATTACCCAAGGTCAATCTGGAGATTTCTTGGCACTGGAGACTAACGTTGTTTTGTAAGGGCTGCTCAGTTGAAGAGCTTGATCGCCAGGCACGGCCTCATCGCTCCCGTTACTCTGGGTCGTTTAGTACCCCATGGTGGGGGCGGGCGGGGGGTTACAGCTCTTCCGCGATGCAACCGCGCGCCTAATAAGGTTCACTAATGCATTTCCCACGATGGATGTCTTACACTGCCGTTCCGCCCCTTGCAACGGCAGCGCTACCGTTACGGGCTCATGGGAATAAGCTTCATGCCGGGGAATCAGATCTTCGTGGAGACTCTGCCGTGCGTGATCCAAACTCCGATGCAGGGAATCCAAATCGCCCAGACACGTGGAAGCTTCCATTGACAGCGCTGCTCTGCATCCATCCCCCCCTTCAAAACACGTACCTTAAGAAAGAAAATCCTCAATTGGCCGAACCGTCCATCTGGGATAACCGCCGATAAACGAACAAGATGTCGCAACACCCAGCGCTGCTTCTAGAATCTTCAACCCCGCCTGCACCCCATCGGTCCCAAATTCCCCTGACTTAGCATCCTACCGTGACGTATTGTATTGACCTGTTGAAGCTGGCGAACGCACGGGCATCCCTTCTTCATCCACCAGCATCAACAAGAACAATACCGGCAGGCAAGAATGACTTGTTGGAGATGCAGACAAGACGATTGGGAAAATATTATGCAGGCATATTCAAGTAGCCCAACACCTTGAGTCTTCGGCTTGCCATGCGATTATATATGGTAGGAACGACGCTATGGTGGTTTTCACGCACCGGGCAATGGTAAACGTGTCCTCGACGAATGTGACGATGAAGTCTTACCGAATGCCAAATTAGGCAACTCTTACTCACCGCCTGCGAACTTGCTGTCTCCGAGTTCAAGGAATCAGGAAAAAGGCATCAGTATCATCAGAACGCGTTATAAAGATAGCTCAAGCCTAAAATTACTTCTAAGAATTGTTTCTCAACATTTTTATGCAACCTAAGATGATTTCAGATTCACCACACATGCATCAACGTCCAGACTCCGCCTTCTTCGGCGTGGCAGAAAGTCAGGTACTTAGACTCTTGGTGTGGTTTCTCCAAATCTTCGGGTATCTTATCCATTTATTTTGTGGCTAAACGGCGCACCGCCACATCAGGCTCGCAAGTCATGCACCAGCCTCATCCAAGCTCTCACCTCCAAACTGTCCTCAAGACCGCCTCTCCCAAAAACCTCCCTACAACCACCTCAACCACGTCTCCCCTCCCTCCGCAACACCATCACGATGTCAAACTACTACTCATCGCAACAACCGCAATACCCCGCCGCCGGCGGCCCCAACGCCGCGCAGAACCTCCAGTTCTTCCCCTCCCAGTACACGAACCCGACTTCCTCGACACCCCAGCAAGCAGCAGGAGGCTACGGATACAGCAACCAGGGCGGCTATGGCGTCGGAGCCCCAGCGCAGAACTTTGCGGCTCCCGCGTTTGGTGCGCAGGGCGTCAGTGGCAGGATGGGTGAGCAGGGCGGGCTGAGGACCGGTTGGGTTGCGGCTTTCTCGTCGGAAGGGTATGATGGTGAACCGCCTTTGCTGGAGGAGCTGGGCGTTAACTTTGGACATATCCAGGCAAAGGTATGCTGTCTTCTCAATTGATCGGGTGGTGATGCTGATTTCTACTAGACGCTCGCTGTGCTGAATCCCTTCCGACGTATCGACTCGCACATCATGGACGACTCCGACCTCGCGGGCCCCCTCATCTTCTTCCTCCTCTTCGGCTTCATCCTCCTCTTCTCGGGCCAAGTCCACTTCGGCTACATCTACGGCCTCGCCGCCCTCGGCTCCATATCCCTCCACCTGATCCTCTCCCTCATGTCGCCCTCCGACGCCAGCGAACCCCAAGTCAACAGCTATCCCCAATACAGCAGCGATCCATCCGCGCCTCAGCAGCCGCACGACGGCCAGCAGGGCGGCCACTTCTCCGCGACGCTGACGTACCCCCGCAGCGCGAGCGTCCTCGGATACTGCCTGCTACCGCTCGTGGCGACGAGCCTGTTCGGCATCGTCATGAGGATGGATACACCCGTCGGCATCGTCGCGACCACGGCGGCCATTCTCTGGTGCACTTACAGCGCGAGCGGGATGTTCTGCGCAGTCGGACAGATGAAGCGCATGCGAGGACTCGTTGCGTACCCTCTTGCGCTGTTCTACGTTGGATTCGGCATCATGGGTATTTTCAGCAGCCGTGGAAGTGGAACGTTCTCCAACGCTGCTGCTAAGCTCAACGCATAAAATTGGCAAAGGACACGTGGTTCTGACACGATTAGGAGTTTTGCTGCGCACGGAAACTCGACGCTGTACATGATGATGCCCTCGCGGCCAAGATACGATTGAGGGGCGGTTGGCGTTCAGATGGCGAGACGCAAGTTACACATACCGGGACATTTGTTCCGTTGCACTAGAATAATTATTTTTGTATGTCACGATTAAAAAGGAAGCAGAGGCAGAAGTTTCAGGTTAGCGTTGAGTTGAGACTCTTAAAAAAAAAGCAGTTTTCAGATATGCAAAGACATCGTGACCATCTATATACCACAAACCAGCTAGCGTGGAAAGGCATCAGAACAAAATGCATCCTCCTTGATCATGAACAACGTTGTTTCTTTTTTAAAACCGCACTCAGAATCCGCCCATCCGATTCATCATGCATTCGCCGACGTTAAAGTACAAATATTGGAAAAGGTGCTTGCTCTCGGCAGCGTAATTAAAAATGGGGCTGATATGGAAAATCCCAGATTCCTCCGTCAATTCATTCCTCGTGTCAAGGGTTCTAAGCGCCGTTGGTCTTGACGCCGTTCGTGGGAGCATCTTCAGCGACGCCGAAAAGCACAGAGTATTGACCGCCTGCGCCGGCTCCAATGATCTTCTTACCGCGAATGGCGGTGTTGTCAATCAGAGTGGGAGTGTGGATATCGTCAATTGTGCCTTGGCCGGTTTGGTAGTTGCTGGAGAAGCCCCATGAGTAGACCTTGCCGTCGGAGGCGATGGCGAAGTTGTTGTCTGTGCCCGCGGAGACGGCGACGATGTCCTTGGCGTCTATACATTGGTTAGCGGATGGATCCAAATTCGGGATTGTGAGCGACTTACCAGGCTGGATAGTAGGCTTGAAGAGAATACGCGCGTTGCCTCGGTCGTCGAAGATGGTGTTGTCTTCGGACAGCTTGTCAAACTCGAAGCCGACTTGGTAACCATCGACACGGCCCCAGGTCAAGAGGTCCCCCTTGTCGGAGCAAGCAAGTGAGTGGTGCTCACCGCCATCAATCTCAGTAATGTTGTAGTCATCAAGGTATGTAAGCTTAGCAGGTCGGAGGATAACAGCATCGTCCTCGCCAGCATTCGACTCGACGCCAATCTCGCCAAAGTTGTTAAGACCCCAGCCATAAACTTGACCGCTCTTGTCAATAGCAAAGCTGTGATACGAACCGCAAGCGATCTTGGCAATCTTGCCGCGAGGCAGACCGACACCCTGGGGAATAAGGGAGGACATCTTGTTGCGCTCGATGATACGGCGGCCGAGCTGGTTCTGTTGACCGCAGCCCCAGGCGACGACGTTGCCCTTGTGGTCGAGAGCGAGAATGTGGTTGGAGCCTGCGGAGAGGGCCTTGATGTTCTTGAGATCGCGGAGCATGAGAGGAGTGGACTGCACCTTGACGGTCTCTGAGAAACCGAGGATGCCGTCGCTGGATCGGAAGGTTCCCCAGCCGTAGACTCGGCCATCTTCGGTAAGAGCGAAACTGGCGCTGTCGCTGGCGACAACCTGGACGAACTTGGTGCCAGGCGCGAAGAACTCGTCGGAAACAGCTGTCGGCGTGCTCTCCATGGGGTTAATACCAGTATCGTCCTCATCCTCCGAGTCAGAGTCCTCTGACTTGTCCATGTCGCGAAGACCGCCATCCCAGTTTGTATCTCTTCCGAGCGCGCCTTGATCGTTGACACCCCATGTCAAGATCTTGTTATCATGCGTCAACGCGACAGCGTGCATGCCACCGCAAGAAATCTGGACGACGCCGACATTCGCGGCGGAGAGGTTATCGTTGAGTCGGGGACGCTTGACGTCAATTGGCTTCTTGTTGTTGACGCGCTTGCTTCCGAGACCAAGCTCACCAGAGGAACCCTCGCCAAAGACGTAGACATCGAGGATCTGGGTGGGCGCGTCGTTGAGCTTCTTTCCGATCGCAGGAAAGTCGGACTTCTTCTTGGGCTCGGCCTTTGATCCAACAGGACGACCGGGTTTCTTGGCAGCGGGCTTCTCCTCCGCCTCTTCGGTCTTTGCTCGTGTCGTTGTCTTGGCCTTGGGAGCAGCGGCTTTGGCGGTCTTGGGCGCGGGCTTGACAGCGGGCTTCACGACGCGTTCTGTGGTCTTGGACTTCTTTGTCTTGCGATCCTCCTCCTGCTCTGGCTCAGACTCCTCCGCGATAGCCTTGCGCTTCTTGGTGGCGCCATTCGTGGCAGCAGGCACAGCCTTCTTGGCAGCAGCAGCTTTTGTAGTAGTCTTGGTCTCCTTCTTCGCAGCAGCAGCGGTGGTGGCCTTCTTGGGCGCGGCGGTCTTGGTAGCAGCAGCTGCTTTGGCTCGTGGCGCCATCGCGTAGGATTTGTGACGTGATGATTTGTTGTTGTGTGTGTGACGCGCGACAGTTGTTGTTGTTGTTTCTTTGGTCAAAAGAAGCAGCTTGATTGAAAAGTGATGGAGTGATGTATGTGTGTTGATGATAAGATCAAGCTTGGGAAGAGCGCGACAGTAAAGAACAGAAAGTGGGTGGATTTTTTCGATGAACAATAGGGAACATGGAAAAAAAAAAGCTGATCTGACCGCGCTGGGCTGGGGCAGTGGCAGTGGCAGTGATCATTTGCGGGCTGAACAGGGGGTGATGCCTGGATTGGGTGTCACCGCCCGGAAGCTGTCAGCCAGTTCCAATTGCGCTAGTGGGTTTTCTGCCGGACAAATCTCCCAGTTACGAGCCAGAACAGCAGAGCTTTCAAAGGCGGTGAATCGAGAGCTGTCCAATTGTTCATCTTATCTGCAGATACGCGATTAACTCTTTGGCTTATTGATGAAATGAACGTTGCATCCTTTTGAGCACAGACTCTGCAATAATAGCTCAACGTTGCAGCTTTATCGTCGTCTGATGTTTGAGATGGCACAATTAACATCTGATCTGACAATGAAGCTTGGTTTGGTTCGCGCGTTCGCTGAATGAACAATTGAAAATCACCTCGACGCGTTTACTTAGCGGTCAAAACATCCCGATGCGTCTGTCGCGCGAACATATTGTCGTACAGACCCTCACACTTTTTATTTGTATCACACAATCGCACGCTTCTGTTCGTAAGTTGAATATCGTAAATATTGTTCATTTCTGTATCCGTATCTCAGGTATCTATCGCCTCGCCACCTAACCAGTACCATAACCGTTCCCCAACGCCATTCAAATGCAATATTTTATTTTCTACCCCATTAAATTCGTATTCATCATCGCCGATATCGTAAGATTTATTTCTGGGTAGTAAAGTCGATCTCGTTGGCAGGGTTAAAGCCACCATCAGCAGCCTTCTCGCAAGTGCAGCCACCTAAGAACACGCCACAATTAGCTTTCAGTCGTCACAGGAACACAAACAGCGCCACATACCAGCAGGGCGAGATCCGCAAGCGCAGGTTGAACCAGTAGGTGTAGCGTTCTCGGTGGCGGCGCGGTCGCATGTGCATTCACCGGCGGGACGGGCGCGGCATGAGCAGCGAGGACCGTTGACGGTGTTTTCGGAGGCGGCTTTGGAGCATGTGCATTGGAGGGCGGACTTTTGACCGCATGAGCATGTGGCCTTTTGAGCTGCGATATTGTTAGAAGGGTTGTGAATGGGGAGGGGGGATGATGTCACGT
The DNA here is from genome assembly GCA_013363135.1 of Fusarium brevicatenulatum. NCBI lineage: Eukaryota > Fungi > Ascomycota > Sordariomycetes > Hypocreales > Nectriaceae > Fusarium > Fusarium brevicatenulatum. The sequence goes on along the minus strand of JABEEJ010000132.1, from coordinate 30,523 downwards.
ACCACAGGCGCACTCGACGTTGTCGCCGGAGCGGCAGCAGGTAGCGGGAGTGTTGACGACCATTTTGACGGTTGGAAGTGTTGTGGAGTTGTGGGGAAGAATTGTTAGATTGATTATGGTATGAATAGAAGTGATTGAATTGTGAGATGCTTGTTTGGGATACTGAATCTTGGAAGCGGCTCTTGGTCTTATTTGTACTTGATGGCTTTCAAAGGGTTTGGCCCACTTTATCCAAAGCATCACAGCTGCGGACCTGAGAGCTGGTAATCGCATTCACTCTGATTGGCTGAAAATCAATGACTCAGCATTCTCAACCAATGAGCGATTGCTTATTCTTTTTTGCTCGATTGTCGCCTCCGAGAACATGCCATGCTGATACAGACCATGTCATGCGTCTGTCAGCTAACGAGCTAGACCGTCTAAACGAGCCTCAGCATTTTCGCTTTGTCCGTCATTGGTTCTTCACCTTAGACATATTGTCAGCAATGATACTGCACATAGTAACATTTCTCAATTGCAAAGTTACCTCTAGCTAAATGCAATTGCTGTTCTTGTCATAATCTCTGTAATATTGAAGAATTGCCTGAGTACTACTGGCTATTGGCTTAAGCGATATTTATAAATACTAACTACCCACGACAATCATCTATCAGTTGTGATCACTCACCGATCACGACCATGTCCTTCACCGTTACACAGCGCCACATCCGTGCTCAATGCGCATCACTCCGCGTCGGCTGTCTCCGGTCGGTTGTTGCTGAGGTCCCTGCAAGCCACCTTCGCCAAAACAGAGAACTGATAAAAGAAAATAAGCGCCGGTACCCTGCAAGAAAAGCAACATGGACGAGATGGCTTGCAGCCAAGACAGACACCCATGAGGGTGAGCCACCCACTATTGACGCGAGATATCTTAATAAGCATTTCAACTACATCTCTTGTCCTAACACTCAAGCCATACTCTATAATGCTAAACCACTTCAGCTTGTAATAAATCTATAGTTATTAATAAAATAAAAGTAAATAGTTAATATAATTAAGTATTAAGGTTATATAAGTGATACTGCAGTGTTGTAAAAGTTATATTTAACATATGTCTATAGGGTATCTTTGACATTGGCCAGTCTCTCTTTTCTTGTCGAGCACAATTGATAGTGTTCAATTTTGAGCGATTAGTCATCGGTCAACGGTCCTATAGTTTAGTGGTAATGACGTCGGATTTTGATACCCTCAGAAGCCTTCCGAAGACCCCGGTTCGAACCCGGGTAGGACCTCGCTTTTTTGTCTTGCCCGGCATATACCTTCATTCCCTACTTTTTCAACTCCTTGAATACTCGGGTTTTCCATTTTTGTTTCTGTAAACATTTGATCCTTCCCCCACTTGTCATATGGCAATACAGTTATCCAGTCCACGGAACTTGCAGTCGATGTCGGCCGGCCAATTGACTGATCACTACTGTTCTTGCGACGGCGCACGGAAATAAGGGGGAAGTCTGAGTTACTTAAATAATGATGTGAATGGATACAGTTTGCAGTGATGTTACAATTGTCGTCATTTGTGTCTGTGTAAAATGTCTGTCTTGAGCTCAAGGTTACCTGTCTCCTGGTTGGATTACTTTTGTGGAGACATTTGATGTTAGCCAACCTCCACTCGTTCGTTCTTGTCCATCAACTACCACTTTGCCACTGTTCCCGCGTCTCTTCACATCTCACGTGTGAACAAAATGGCAGCTTCTAGCCCATCTGATATGAGTGATTCCACTATTGTGGTAATCGGGTATGCTCTCGCCATTCATCCCTACCTACGACCTGCTAACAGCAACATCTCAGTGCTGGCATCATCGGTCTTACCAGCGCCCTCAAGATCCAACAACTAACCGCCAACTCACCGTCAACATCAGTATTGCTCGTCGCCAAAGAATGGCCAACTTCAATACCCGGCGCGCCAATAGCTCACTCTGCAGACTATGCTTCCATGTGGGCTGGCGCTCACATCCGACCCATCCCTGCCTCAACACCACAGCTGCGTCGTGAAGCCAAATGGGTGAAACACACCATCGCCGAGCTTGAGGAACATCGGCAGAGTGAACCTTGGGTTGGGATAAGACGTCTTCCAGGTATTGAGTATCTTGAGGATCCGTCACCTGAGTACTTGAAGCAAGATGCGCTGAGTTTCGCTAACGAGACTGGGTTGCCCGGATATCGGAAGTACGAAGCGCATGAGCTACCTGAAGGTGTAAAGTTGGGATTTGAGTATGAAACCTACTGTATCCATGCGCCGTTGTACACTGCTAGCTTGCTGCGCAAGTTTATTGTTCAAGGCGGAAAAACACTGCAGAGGGATATGAAGAGTGAATGGGAGGCTTTTATCCTGGCACCTAATGTCAAACTAGTCGTGAACGCAAGTGGAATGGGCTTTGGGGATAAAAAGTGCTTCCCCATCAGAGGTACGGCAAGAACTCATTACCATAAATGATAACAACTAACATGAACCAGGTCAGACAGTGCTGACCAACCTCACCGCCGCCGACAAAACAATCACAACTCAAAAGAAAGATGGAACATGGAGCTTTATAATTCCTCGCTCTTTCAATGGAGGAACAGTTATTGGCGGTACCAAAGAAGTGGGAAACTGGCAGCTCGAAGCGTCACAGGAAACACGCAATCAGCTGTTAAAAGCTGCTCAGTCAATCATACCACAAGCATGCGACAAAAGCCAAAGACCTGAGACGATAATGGTTATCAAGGATGTTGTTGGACGTCGGCCAGCTCGTGAGGGTGGCATGAGAGTCGAGACTGAAGCTAAAGATACGACATGGGGTGTTAAGCATGTGGTTCATGCTTATGGAGCTGGGGGGCGAGGATTTGAGTTATCTTGGGGCGTTGCTAGTGAAGTGGCTGAACTTGCGAGCAAGATACTGGAGTCGCAGTCTAGCCCTCGATCCAAGCTGTAGATAAGGGGATCTTGGTGGGAGCTTGTATGATTTGTGATAATTATGGAAAATGGCTCGGGATCCTTTGTGGAGCTTCGTTAATGTTATTGACTGACCGATCGTAGGTTATGATAGTCTTAACAATCCTTTACAAAACTAACCAGTACCAAGTATCACAACGTTGACTTCATATATGCAAAGATGAAGACACTGCCTGAATAGATTTCGTAGCATAATCAACCATCGCTCTGTCGAACACATGATCAATCGCGCAAACTTTTACGATGAATTTTGTCCTTGGTGTCCTTTGATACACTTTCAGCCTTCTGCTCTTCAATGACGCCCATGGGCCATTTAATGAGCCCCTCCCTCAGCGAACCCGTGATGCGATTCCTCCATTGGGACTGCTTCGTTACGATCCCTCGGAGCGTCGGACTGTGCCATGGAGATACAGGGTATGTAGGACTTTCAGCGAGCCTCGTCGACTGTTAGTAGAAGTGGCTAACCTCGTACTCATTACGGGCCCATCCTCCGTATGGGGTCTGAGCTCAACCGGCACGGTTTTAGGTGAGGCCAACATGTTTCGGTAGTCAGTTCCGTCAGCGTTATCAGGAAGACCATGGATCCAACCAGAAGCAAGTTTCTCAGGGTTTCTGGACGGCTGGTCTCGGAATACGCTTGCGTTTCCAGCGATATCCCGTTTAACTGGATTTGCAACAGCCAGTACCGAAACTGAGGAATAAATACCTAGGACGGATCCTAAGGTAGCGAAGGAAGATAACTTAATTCTAGGGACGTGGCGCACAGTTTTGAAACGCCCATGGGGCTGCCATATACCTAATGGTAATGCCAACCCACTATAAAAGCATATTATTCTGTTTGTAATTAAGAGAGTTATCAAAGATAGAGCTGTTCTCAGCAATCTATCGCCAGTCCCCTTCCGCAATAAACTGGTTCTGAAACGCCCTAAAGTGCTTCTGCTTCCCCATCATAGCAATTCCCTCAATCTCCTCAGCCGTCAGCTTAAAACTCCACGCATTCCTCATATAGGTCTTCAACCTCTCCTCACTCGAACTCGTCGTGATCACCACGATGTTCTGGTCAATACACCAGCGTAGCGCAATATGCCCTTCAGTGACACCATACTTCTTTGCCAGATTCGCGTACAGAGCATCTACAGGACCTGGTCTGGCGCGTATGATTGCTGTTAGTGGCGCATAGGCCGATAAAGCTATGTTGTTCTTGCGATGGTACTCTATGAGATTGCCATGCTGTAGATAGGGGTGATACTCAATTTGGTTGATTGCTGGTTGGATTTTTGCCGTGGCGAGGATGGTCTCCAAGTGCTCCTGTATGAAGTTTGAGACACCAATTGACTTGGCCTTTCCAGACTCTTTGATAGATTCAAGAGTAGCCCAAGCTGAGTAGCCCAAGCTTCTTGTAAATCTTGAGGCTTCTCCGCGAATAACGGAGCATGAATGAGGTACAAGTCCACATAATCAAGCCCAAGTTTCTTCAACGAGGTATCAAAAGCGCTCTGTACGTCTTGCTTTTTCCAGCCGTTGAGTTTGGTCACAACATACAGCTTTTCTCGAGGAACGCCGGATGCTCTGATAGCTGCACCGAGCTCCTCCTCGTTCCCGTACGCTAGATACCTGTGAGAAGGGCTATGATTTCGAAAGGCACTAGAAGAACATACCTGAAGCACCGTCGAGGTGATGAAAGCCACTCTTTATCGCAGTCAAAGTATAGTTGAACGCGTTCTCATCGTAGTCTGTTCTTCCTCCCTTCTTGAAATTTGCGGTTCCTAGACCGTACGCTATCTATTTCTCGTTAACCACAAAGTGAGCACTGTAGCGAGATACATCTGACCATTGGGATCTCGTTTTCATCGTTGAGCTTGATGGTGGGCAGAGCCGGAGCAGTATTGATGGAGCCCATAGTGTATTTGTGGAAGCTTGGTTGGTGCTGTGTTGTTTCTCGCTGTTTCTGTGAGGTGGCATGATACCAAAACCAGTACAACACAATGTATATATCCCCCGCCGATCCCTCCTCTCTATCCGTTCATCCGCTCAACTACCGATATCGCCGTCCTCCGCCTCCCCGTAAGAAGAAGCCTCGGTTCGAGTGCTGGTCAACCTCTAGGAGTGACATATCATAATCTGTAGGACCGAAATGCCGAGAAGGATTGTGTACGCGTCTAGGCGATGTTTTGGATACTACGCATGCTGCATGTCACGTCATTTGGGTCACAATATGATATGTCACGCAAGTTGCTGCCGGCAATTACGAATCACCAAAGATGGATGGTCTGTGTAACCCGAGTTCCGTCTCCGCACATAGAAGTTCCTTTGTCTATCGACACGAACTATTCGGCCAACTAAACTCCTAATTTAGCACGTAGTACTCTCCTCTTGTCTCCCGCAAAGTCCTCCCGCTACCCATGAACCGGAATCTGTTGACTGATCTATACTCAATATCAAAGTCCTCTGTTCTAAAGGTTTCGAGTATTTCTGACGGAAGTGGTTTATATTAGTAAACGTGAACCTGAAGGCCGATAGGAAAGGGAGTACACTTTACCTCTGAAATGATGGCGGCTTCCTCCGTACACTGCAGTGACATTTCCGTCTTTCTTGCGTTTCTTGTACCAACTTCTGCATGACCCAGTCCACACCATCCGCTTGAGGAGTTCTTGCAGGTAAACGTTGTAATCATCCAGCGCTTGCTGTTTCACACAAACTGACCTGTAATAATGTCAGCTTATCTGATCATATCATGTAGACCCGGCAGGCAGAATACTTGATATCTTCGGTTGCAATCTTCCTACACCACTTCAATATCCATTTCGCAACACAAAACACACTATCTAGAAGCGATCCATGACCCACTGCGGACTATAAGTAATGCAACCCTCCTATTTTAGAGTTTACTTACCTGGACTATTCGGTCCAATGAAGATAAAGTAATTCGGCATATTCGCCGCTGCAACCCCAAAGTACGCTTCCGGCGACTCCCCCCACGCTTCATGGAGCTGATAACCATTCCGCCCCTGCACCGTCCATGAGCGGCGGAAACTAGCATCAAACCCGGTTGCGCAAACAATAATATCACAGTCAGTATAGTCTTGGGTAGTTTGGATCCCTGACTCGGTGATCTGAACGATTGGATCAAAAGTGACACGTGTGTTCTCTTGACGGAGAGCTTCAAGGTAGCCATCACCTGGAGTTGGGCGTCGACATCCGTATTCGTAATCTGGGATTAACTTCTCGCACAACTCCTTGTCGTTGCCGAGACGTTCTCGCATACGGTTGTATGCATTCTCAAGCGCGGCTTTTTGAGCAGCTGTGTCTATGAAGAAGACGTTCCAGAAGTTGTCCTGGCTGTATTCGAATCAGTAAGATCCTTGCTAGCAGTGCGGTCACAAACCTGTTCTCAATTTCTTTGCGGAACTTCCAGAGCGAGGCGGGGTTTTCCCGAAACTTCTTCTTCTCCTCTTCCGTAAAAGCGAAGTTCGTTCCGTCTTTTGTAAGCTCTGAGGCGTAGTTGGCAAATATCCAGGTTGGCGTGCGGACATAGGTTGTCAGTTGGGCAGCGCTCTTTTGCAGATGCGGAAGGACTTGGACGCCAGAAGATCCGTTACCGATGACTGCAACCCTTTTGCCCGCCACATCGATAGAAGGATTCCTGCGAGCCTGGCGTTAGAGAAATGCTGCTAATGGGGGCAAAGAGAAGTACCAATCTGCAGTATGGACGATTTGTCCTTTGAAGTCGTGAAGACCAGGAATATCAGGCCAATGCCATTTACTAAAGCCCGTCAGTTCACGATCTCTTAGTTGAACTCGCTGAGGCCATACCTTAGGAATCCCGAACCGTCTATCAAGATATCACATTCGTCCTCCTTTTCCTTGCCATCTTGAAAGATCCTCAGATTCCATTTACCTGCATCCTCATTCCAGGTAGCATCTGTCACTTTCGACTGAAATCTGACATTCTCAGCCAAACCATACTTATCTGAAGTTCTCTTGATATAAGCCCAGATTTCTGGCCCGGAAGCATAGAAACTGGACCAATCTGGATTTGGCTCAAACGGAAAAGTGTAAATGTGCGCTGGAACATCACACTGGGTAATGTCAGTAACCTATGTCAGCTGAATCTATTCGTGGAGGAACGCACCGCCACACCAGGATATCGATTGACAAGCCACGTCCCACCAACATCGTGGTTCTTGTCATAGATAGTTAGATCAATGAATCCTTGAAGTGATTTGTTGTACTTGGCTTCATAAGCTAGCATGAGGCCTGAAAAGCCGGCCCCAACACAAACAATGCGTATGTTTCGCGGCTTGTATGCAGGCTCATCTAGTAGAGGAACCCAGTTCCTCGCATTGTGCGAGTTGGTTTCCGCGGTGGCTTGGACTCTCATTCTGGCGTGGTTCGAATTTTACATAGAATTATGTAAGTTGAATGCTGTTATGCAAATTGCGATGTTAGGACAGCCTGAGCCAAAACAGGCAAGATATTATATAGTTCATGCCTATCATACAAGGCATCGCTGTGAATCTGACTATGTAAGAGGCGCAATGCATATGCCGTATACGGCTAGAAAGGCGATGTCCGAGTCTAGTCGAGTCCACAGTGCATCTGCCCGTCATTCTCTATCACGGGCCAACGGCGCGGGCCGAAACACCTCGACTCCGAAACTCCGCGCCAACACACATCACATCACGTCTATATCAGGAAATAGCTGCAGCCAGAAGGATTTCGGTCCGGCAGAACAGAGTTTAGACAACAAACACCTGCATAATCGGCGGAGAATCAGTCTTAGCCAGGAGCAGGTGGGGAACAAAGATTGCGCGGCCATTTCTAAGCGATACGAGTAAGACGACAGGACTCGACATGACAGGGGGCGGGACGGCTCGCTCGGCCCCCCATTCTGCCTGCGCATTAGTGTATGAGCCGAGGCTAGCCTATCTCCGCCTAGGCGGAATTGAAACTGGTCTTGTCTCTTTGTTTTCTCTAACTTGGGCGGGGGAGTATGGGGAAACCGGGGGAAACTAATTGTCGATCTTTGTGAAGTGTTGATATTTTGGCTTACTACTATAGGTAGGTCCATATGCATGACGTCGTATTTGTATGTTACATGTCACATTCTGAGTCATGAAGATGGCTAACAGATAAGAATGTGTCTTGGAATATGTCAGAATATCAAGGTTCACAATCCTGTGTTAGTCACAGTGGCTCATAATGGAAGCAACGGCGCGGGAACCAGCTGCATCAGAACGGACTGAATATTCATGGTTTTGGATAAGTTGATGGCTCACAAAAGGTAGTTAATGACTTTTTGATTAATCACCACTATTGGAAGGTCGTGACAATCACTGCATGAACTATCAGCTGTTCATTATTCCCTAACCCATAATGACACTGTAGGTGATGATCAATCCGAAACATTTGTAAAACCTGGAACGCGGAACCGCAATGATCTGACTCCTGTCAACTCTAACCACTACCATACCCTCCACATGGCAGTTCAAAGGAAACTTTAACCGGCAGTAGATTATCTACCGAGAATGATCTGATTCTCACAGACGGGTATCAGTCCCTCGATCCGATCAAGGTTGCGGCTCAAAACACGGCCCAAGGACTCATTTCATCCACAACAATCATCACAAGACCCTCCATGATCCAATTATGGTAACTATTCGGGCCATGCACACGCGGTAGTTGAATAGAACTTTCCTGATTGTAACCATCACGGCTGCTGTACCCCTCAATAAGTGCGTGGGGAGGACTTCACAAAGGGGTAAGTGATGCGAATTCCATGGCGAGAGTTATCACGAGGCGCTTCATGATACCGAAGGAGGAGAAGCTTACGACACGATGTAGGCGGAGATGTGTACCTATTCGAGACTTGGGATTCATGGAGTTGTGGAGACGATGGTATGTACGACGCCGTTGGGATGCATTATGGTACTGGGATCAACATTCTGCAGTGAACGGAAGTTCCTCGAGACGTTGACGAAGTTGGGAATATTGATGATCACGATGGTGATGGTGGTATGAGATCCACTAGTATAGCATCAATTCTAACGCGGGAGTGGCGGAATAGCTTGAGATGAACATTCGCGAACGGATGAGGAAATGCCTTCTCTCCGTCCATGAGAGAGAACTATTTGCCCTTGAGGGAAGAGACTAGATGGAAGACGTGTATATAAAGGGCTCCAGAATCCAGGTTGACTTCTCCTCACCATCAACAACAACAATTCCATCATCGTATCCAACATCACTTGTCCAGTCTTCTCACCACAAGGTGCAATCTTTTAACTCTATTACTATATCAAACTCAGTATGTTAATCTTCACACAAAACCTTACCTCGAGTCTCCTCTAACCAAATCCCAGAACCAAACCACCAAAATGCAGCCCCGTATTGAACGTCTCCAGCCCATGCTCGGCAACCCTCTCTTCGAGAGTATCCTCTGGGGCCACGAATACGACCTCTCCAAACTTAACACCGATCTCCGCCAGAGGATCGAGTCCGGCCAGTTCAAGCGTCTCGTCTTTTACGGCATGGGCTGCTCCTCTGTCGTGTCCGACATCGTCAAGGGCTTCTTCCTCAACGAGAAGATTCCCCTCCATGTTCAGGTCATCAACGACTATGATCTTGACTGGTTCGTTGACCGCAATGTCATGAAGGATCCCACTACGCTGTCTATTATCGTCTGCTACAGTGGTTGGTCTGTTGAGCCGTGTTTGTTTTTTGAGACTATGCGGGAGATGACGGGGAACAAGAACTTGATTGTTCTTTCTGGTGGTGGCAAGATTTAGCATTTGTGTGAGGAGCACAATACTTCCATTATCTTGTATAAGCTCTGTCATGCGGATCGGGAGTATCCTCTTTACCACGTCCAGCAGTTCTTCTCCATTTTCCTGGATCTCTTCCACAAGCTTAAGCTCACACCTTCTTCTTACCACAAAGAGCTTCAGGACTCGGTCAACTTCTTGAAGACTGAGTTCAACGACGCTACACTCAAGAAGGCCCAGGCTATTGCGGAGAGGTTGAAGAACAGTCGTATCGCGCTGCTTAGTACCGCTGATTAGTACGTCACGCTTCTTAAGCAGACGACAATGTTCTTCAACGAAATCGCCATGGTTCCTACACATCGAAACCTTCTGCACGAGTTCTCGCACACTGAAGTTGCAGCTTACTCCAACCCATCCGAGAAGCAAGCCATCATCACCTTCCTCGACTCCAACGCAGATCAATACACCAAAGACAAGGTCAAGACTCTGGAGGGTCTGTTTGGCAGCAAGGACGTCCCACAGAACAAGAATATTGAGTTCATCAACATTGATCTCAACCAGGACAACTTCTTCAAGAAGTTCTTCTACGGCCACTTCTTCACTGTTTACGTGGCGTATTACTTGGGTATTCACTCTGATGTGGAGGGACGAGATTTGATCTCGATTGCGGCGAAGAACCCGTGGTGGAGCCAGCGCAACATTGAGCTGCACCCCAAGTGTGTTGATATCCCCTCTGAGCTCAAGGGATAAATGGGTTATGTCCTGATGGAGCTGAGTGCATTGCAGGATGGGTGGATACGTGATGGTTTTCTCACTTTTCAACAAAGCGAGAACTGTCAAACAGGAATTGTTTAATGTCTTCTGCACAGCTGTCGCACTTTGTCGTTCCCTTAGTAGAATGAACATGGATAGTCGCTCCTTTAACTAGGTAGTTTCAATATAGTAATGACAATTCTTTCACTCTGAGATATTCCCCGATCTATTCTACCGTGGTCTCTTTAAGGTGGCGGGGCAAAGCATGGTCCTTTTTACTTGTCACATTGTCTCCTTCTCAAGTGGATAAACCTGCATAGGTGGGCATCTTTGTGAATAGAACATATCTAGAATTTAACCTTATGACCAGTGAACGCTTGCGTATAAAATCTTAGACCTCGCTATGAACAGTGTGGCCGAGTCGAATGAAAAAGGCCAATTACGCGCTTGACTTGCACTTGCGTTCCACCCTCTACGTTCTGCAATTATCTACATAACGCGCTTCTGAACTATCGACTTCATATGCAAATACATGTCCATCAACCACGCTACAAACACCAAAATAGTCATAACAGTGGCAACCCATAATATGGCGCTGGATTCTAGTTCTTCCCCAATATACACCGTAGCAATCGTGAACCCAACATTGGGAAAGACAATGGCCCACCACGGAAGCGCAAAACTCATCTGCTGCCGAGACTTATCCCCGCGGAGTTTTGAAACCAAAATGGGCACGTGCGCAACCGCGGCAATTGCGAAAAGCCAAAAGGTGAACAGCCAGAGGAATATTCCTACCCACAACGCCATGATGTTCAGCGTCTCTGCTGCGGTGGGATGCTTCGCGAAGTAGCCGTGCCCATCTGGGATTGCCTTTGCGCAGCCGATCAGGGCTATGATGGTATAGCCTGCTGAACCCACGGAGATGAAGAGGCCTGGCCTTAGGTTGACTGGGCCGAGACCGTTGACAAGGAGGTTGCCGACAAAGTGGGGAAGAAAAAGGAGACAGAGAATCCAGCCAAGACCCTCGAAAGCAATGCCAGCAACGATGATTGGTATTCGTTCTGGTGGGGGCTGATCCGCTGCGATTACCGACGCGACAGTTCCAGTAAGCATAGCATTGTAAATCATCAGAAACATGGGAGAGCTCATACTCCCAGGTGCAAACGGCGCGAGAGAAAACATGACTACAAAAATAACCACGTTATACGTCAGCGTAATAGCACCATAAATCCAAAACAGAACCCGAACGGTATCGACGAGCCACGACCCAGCATGAGGAACACCAAAACTCTGTATCCCCATGATGACCGTCGCCATCGAAAGCCACAGCGAGCCAGTAAAGTACGCCTCAGGCGGCTTCGTCACAGACTTGAGTAAACTAGCCGGTCTCCGAACAAACCGACACACCATAGCTGTGCAGAACAGAACAAACAGAACGAGGTTGAGTATGAACACCACGACGCCAATGGTATGTAAACCGCGAAATGAATACGGGCTCTTTGATAGCATCAGGGCCACACCGCCTGTGGACTGCGTGCAGGTGAAGTTACCCCATGTGAAGCGATCGACCAGTGAGACGGCGCGTTCATTTTTAGGTTCAGGATTGTTCGGCTGCGTGCTGGTTTTGGGGAGCTCGTCTTGCGGCATGGCGAGGCTTTAATAACTGAAGGTAACTCATGGATTGATGGAAGCTGACGTTGGAGGTTGGAGATTAGGAGGGGTAGCTTGGCGCGTGTGTTGAAGTGAAGTGAAGTCAGTATTTATATCCGTGCCCAAGCGAGTGAAGGATTGTGGGTCCAAGACGCCGAGGCATTTCAGATCTTGATTTTGATTACTCGACCAATCGGGTTTTTAGGAATAGTATCAACCAGTGAAGGAATCTGGGGTATCGAAAGATTTTACTTAAGCTAAACTCTACTTGGAGCTCGAGAGACTCTTAATATGACTAGAGCCATGCTACCTTGACTGATAACACATACAATAAGTATATGATAGTCTTGCGGCATGGCGACTCTAGGAAACCATGGAATGAATGAAATTGGGTGATTAGAGAGGTGGCTTGGTGTATCTGTTGAAGCGAATTCAGTATTCCAGACAACACGAAAGACAAGGTCAGTACATCACTCTGCGTACGTGGAGATAACTGAAGTTAAGTAATACATGTTTCGGTAGCCGAGGACATTATTATAATATACAATAGTAAATTACAGAGAATTTATTATCGATATGCTTGCCAATTAGTGCTGGCTCAATCCAGTCATGCGCAAATGCGGAAAACGAAAACAAGTCTTTCTCAGCCGCAGCTGTCTGACCTATCACTGGTTAGCTATCCGCAAACGCGAGTGGTACCTGATTCAGCTAGGTATGTGCTTATATTTACTCGATACCCCGCATGTGTGACAATCATACAATCAATTCGTTCCCCTTTATTAAACAGGCTGAGCTACAACCTACCATGGCGTCCACTTCAAGCTCTACAGAACGCAATGAAGAATCTAAGGTCCTGCTCGCAGACCAGCTACGCGCGGACCAGCTATATCCAGCACCCTTTGACTTAACTGGTGACGTAACGAAATGCTCACCGATGAGCTCCTTGCCACCAAATCCCAGTTTTTCACCGACTTTTGGAGAATCATCGTGGGATTTTTCTTCATCCTCCTCCACAAGTGCGACACGGAGTACTGGTGTTTTCTCATCATTTGCGCCATCAGGAGCTCGCCAAGCAGTAAATGCGTCCGTCTTCTGTCCAGATTGCGGTAAAGGCTACACACGGATAAGCAATCTGAGGGTAAGTTAAGGTCACCTCGAGATTACATTAATAATATATGCATAAACTATTTATAGAAACATCAACAAATCCATCGTGGGAAGCCAACCAGTGAGAAACGGAACGAATATTCAAAGACAGAGGCGAGGGGGAACAATGATTCGACTGAGGATGCGGAACAAAAGATACGTAACTACGCCGACGGCCAGCTTACACCGCCGGATTCCATCAAATTGAGATCGAAAGCCTTGCCAATCGTGACCCAAGGCGGGGAACATCAAGCTCTGCCTCAAGATGAACTCACATTACCTACATTTGTGGTCAAAAGGGAAAGTCCCGAAGGCGATCTTTGGTGTCTCAATACGCTGCCTTCTCCGGAGCCTGGCCAACCGTCTGTGACGGCAGAAGAGCTTAACCTAGATTCCTCCCCAAGGGCTGAGAGTGATGAAAGTTCTTCCGTTACAGAGACTTATGTCGACAATAAGAGGAGTCAAATCATTGAAAATATTGTTCTCATTGTGGCGGAGTGGTTGCGTCTAAAGTTGGACGCGTGGCGTAGGAATGCTGGTGACAATTCGAATAACGCACCGAGGACATCGAGGGCGGGTTCAAATCTTCCCACTGGGCTGTCTAGCCATACTAGCTGTAGTGACAAGAAGAAAAAGGCAACGGAAAGTGGCGGTTACGAGACAGGCGACGAAGGCAAGGATGGAAAGAGGGAACAACAACAGAGCGGCGGTATATCCATCCAAGGACATACGAGTCTAAAGTACGCTTGTCCGTATTTCAAGTACAATCCGGCGAAGTATAAAGACTCGAGAACATGTCCGGGGCCTGGCTGGAATGATGTCCATCGAGTGAAGTACTTATCAGCAAGTCACCCTTTTGTATCAGTTGGTGTTAACATCTAGGCAGGGAGCATCTTTATCGACGTCATAGGCAGCCTCAATATCGTTGCGCCCGCTGTTGGCAACCCTTCACGGATGAGCAAGGCCTTATGGACCACCAGAGAACCGATGAACCATGCCAACTGCGAGAAATGGAGTATATCGAGGGTTTTGACGCAGTGCAAGAAAGAAACCTTAGGTCGCGAAAGCGAGCGAACCAAAAGCTCACCGAGGCCAAGAAGTGGAGACGAGTTTTCAATATTCTGTTCCCGCACGTCCTGGAAGACGATATCCCATCACCATGTAAGTTGGCCCGGCGCAACAAGAGGGCGACCTCAATCCTTATAGCGCTAACCACTTTTAGTCTACGACTACAGCCAGGCGTCACAGAAGGACGATGACTGTCACACTGAATCTGGCTATCTGGCGCAATGTGAACAGTACATGTTAAGGGAAGTACCGCAGCGCCTTCGCCAGGCTTTGGGGAGGGAGCTAGACCGAGACCTGAGCATAGTGGAGGAGAACCTGAGGCGAAGAGCTGGTGACTGGGTGAAGACTCTACTGGAAGAGGCCTTCCAAGAACTGAGGCAAATTAGGCGTCTGGGCGGCCCAGCTCAACGGCCTCAAGCTGACAACGATATACCTGTGCCAGCTGAAGGGCTCCAGCTTCCTCTTTCTGAGTTGCCTAGCGATGAAGGCGCTAATCTGCATTTTGAGGAAGAGGGTGAATCGTGGCTAGATACTCTCGACTTCGGCTCTATTGATCCATCCTCCATCTTTGGAGAACTACAATACTCGTTTGATAGTGGCGGGTTGATTGAAGATCTCTTGAGGTCGGGAGAGGATGGTGCTGGCGAGGCAACAAAACAATCTGATTCTGGATATGTATCAAATAGTCCTGAATAGCTTTGGACGACTGTGTAGAGAGATAACCATTTCATATGTTTCCTAGGTTCAATATATTGTAGGAAACACAGTGTCACAGCCAATAGGCATTGCTTAGATACAAGTTGTTTTCAAAATAGTCTCGAGCAGCAGAATCCTTTAATCCTAGTCCTATCAGAGTTCGTCACCGCACTTAATCCCCCTCGCCACGAAGTTACTCCTTATTAGCCTCGAATATAATCTTAATAACCTCGGGGTGTCCATCCGAGGGACTGGTCTTAGCATAAAACTGCAGAGCCTTTGCAAAGAACTCGGGCTCGTTCATCTTAGCCTCTACTGCGTCTTCTCTGATACTGTCCAGAACTGGCACGTTATCGCTCGGCGATGGACTGATGATGATACCATTTTCAACGTTTCCTTCAATGTGATACCGTGCCCACACAGCATCGCCATATCTTTGCTCTCGGATCGCATCGATATACATAGTAGCCCAAGGCTCAACCGCTGGCCATCTCTTTGTCAGGACGTCGTGGATCGAGCGGTCGAGGAAGAGCTGTTCGACAGGTGAAGTCTCGTCCGTGAGGCTCATGGTGGACTTTTCTAAGGTTGTCAGCAAATTGTTAGAATAGGGAGTGCATCACAAATACGTACAAAGACCGTGCTGGACAAGTCAGTTATTGATGGCTATACGTAAGTTGTGTATCAATTCGTAAAATCTACGGAGCAGATGATAGAGTGTAAGAATGACGGGGTGAGGGGCTGAAATGGCTCGTATTGAAGAATGAAAACGGGATTAGGCATCAGGCACGGATTGGCGAACCAGCCGCCTCAGGCCACATTGGGAGGAACAGCACAACCAACCAACACATAACTCGGAGAGACGGCCCCATAGTCCAAAGTGGCCTAAAGTAAGAATAAAGAAATCCTTGACTTGGGAAACTAATCAATTACATCCCGACATTGGAGTTTTGTTTTAGGTGCCCTGAGTGCTAATTCAAGTCATGCTGAGTGAAGAATTTATTATACCCCTTGATGAGTTAGTTTTAGCGATTAGGACGTGAGAGTTATTCATTGCATTTATATACATATTCCACGTCATTCTCTTTTATGATACGCTAAAACTATACACAATTTGGTTCCTGCTCTAGAGAGTAAGGTAGACTAGACAGATGGCCTCAGCAGCTCCCCTTTACACCAGAAGACGTGAGAATCAAAGCATAATAAAAGAATAACGAAGTGAATGGTATGCCTTGAGATTTTGTTTGTTTCCTTGTGATTTCAAGCGTTGAGTCTCGTTAATGGTTAATTTTAGCACGGATCTTACTGGCACCATGTGCGTGCTTCAGTCTGGATTCTCATTTACGAGTAGTGCATTTACGAGAATGCGCAGTGCAAGATCGAATGCATGGGCCCTATTTATCCAAAGCACTTAGATTGGTTGGCAATTCTAGAACATACTCTGTGATGCTTCAGGTTCTCAAACGCTTGTCTTGACGGTTCTGGCTGTTGTACGCTATGTGCGTTCCCATTGGCTACACCAAGGGGACATGCCCTCATGCAGGCGTTACGAAAGTTCCAATCAAAAGGTGTCAATTGCATAAACGATGATATACGAGCTACGCGGGCCTGTTGGAGAAGGTGGCCTAAATCGTATTGTGTGATTACGTGCGTGAGGCGCCTCGCCTCATGTAAGCACGAGCTGTCAGATGGTGTGATTGCAATAGGACTTTTAGTTATTTTCAGACATTTCCATGGCACTCGCTGCTTTACACGAAACGAACCAGGATTAATCCTCAAGCACTGTCTAAACAGCTCTTGTTCTGAGAGCTAATAAACAGTAGTCTTTGGCCAAGTTCTTCATTCTATATCTTTCTCTTCCATCACTTTCAACTGCATCCCCAATAAAACATATCAATCATAATGCGAAGCCTACATTATCTCCTATCAAGCTTGTCTGTCGTTGCTGTCACAAGAACCTTGGCGAGCCCCCTTGTCATTCCTAGGCATGAAGGCAGTCTGGCTGTAAGACACGCTGCCACTGACGACTTCGACGACATCCTACCAGAACTCGGTATCAGAGCCGCCAAGAAGCCGTTCTATGCCATCGCTCATAGATGCAACGACATGGGCGCTGTTCAACGCGCCGTAAACGACGGCGCCAACGCCATAGAGATGGATTTATTCTCAGAAGGCAAAGATGGTTGGTGGGCCTCGCACGATGGACCAAGCAAGAATGGCAATAGAGCGAAAGAAATGTTCGATAACATCGCTGCCCATCGCAAGGTCGGCAAGCCCATTACTTTTGTCTGGCTTGATCTGAAAAACCCCGATGCCTGCGATCCTGGCAAACCGGCAGAATGGGGTTGTTCAATCGCGGCGCTTAGGGATCTGGCCAGACAGATCCTCGAGCCTCAAGGTGTTCGCGTCCTGTATGGGTTCTACGGAAACGAGAATGGCAACGCATACCGGCTTCTACAGCCCGGCCTCACTGCTAACGAGGCTCTGAATGTAGATGGCAGATCAGCTCCTCTTCAGCAGTTCTTCAACAGCAAGGGACCTTCTAGTATCCAGAGGCGTGTAGCTTCATATGGCTGGATGAACCTCAAAGAAGGATTTGGCGATTGCACAGAGTCAGGAGATGCACATCTGACATGTACTCAGCTACGCCAGGAGGTTGCAAGTGGTAAATTCGGAAAGGTATTCAGTTGGACGGCGGTGGTGGATCAAGTGCAGTTGGTTCAGAAGCTCATGGGCGTGGGTATTGACGGTATTATCTATGGATTAGATGGTGCTCCTTACGGTGGGAGTGCTACTCAAGCTCTTGCGCAGATCCGCAGTTCGCTTGCGCAGAATGGAGGATACCGATACGCGGGAATCAGCGATAATCCATGGTAGTTCTCCTCTACCTAGACTGCTGATTCCATATCTTATCAGTCGTCTTTAGTAAGTCTTTGAATCAAAGTTGTCTTTTTGGTGCGTTTCATTCTTTTCATATGTCGGTCAGTAGAACTGCTTCTTTCTTATTCTCAAATCTGGTGATGGTGGAGGTAACACCTGCTGGCATACGACAGCAGAATACTTGTTTGACTGCGGTATGCTGAATCACCACGAACAGCGCCCACGCAAGATGCTGTTTACGGTCAATTGTAATCATAATATTAGAGATAAACTTTACCCAATTGCTTCCGCGGTAACCAATTCAACCTTGCTTCTTGATACTGGTAGCTTGGGTGCACGAAAACCACTCAGCTGGTCCATGGAGAAATAAAAGTTTCTCACACGTCACAATCGATCTTCAAGGTCTTCCAGTTTTACTCCAGGTCACGACAGTCGACAAAGAGAGCCATGACGCTCTCGTGAGGAGGATTCAGCTGTGTCTGAGGCCTGAGATAATATCATCAGAATGGTCATGGCTCAGTAGCCTATCAGAGGGTTCGTCTCGGATGAAACGTGCCGTTAATCAGCCTTCACGTCCCAGCTCCAAGCCACACCACTGTTAGCGCGGCTGAGAATCCAATTGAAGGAGCAACCATTTGTTCTCCCCTGCTGTCTCGGATAAAGCATGCCGTCAGTATGGCTGAGAATCCAATCGATAGGGTCGATATTGTCACTTCCAGCCTTATCCGTCTGTTATTGAGTCCCAAACAGGCTCGTTCCAAGCCTCATGGTAGGGCAGATTCAGCAAAGGAGGGAACCCAAGACAGGGGATGTAAACTCAAAGCCCAATAGAGGCCAAGGCCTGTCGGGCTTGGCCTTATATAGAGGCACAACCGCAAACCGGATCTGCGCTCTGGCGTGCATTTTCCCAACTACTTCTTCATCTTCTAAACCTGGAAACCTACCTATAATGCTTGCTTTTATGCTCTTCTGTGCGGCCCTGGTCGCCGCGGATCTCCCCGTCCCTAACCTAGGACCAGAGCTCAGCGAAGACATCGGCTTCAAAGAAACCCGTTTCAACGAGTGCAATGCATTTATCCAGACCTGCGCTCCGACCATCTCTTCCTGCGCCTCCGTCATTTGTAAAGAATGCACCGGCCTTGGACAGAAAGCCCTCAATGCCTGCTGCGCGACAGAGAACGAGCCGGCGTCATGTCTTGGGTCTGCTCTGCGAGCACCTAACCAAGCTGATGCCTCCATAACGACATCGGAGTCCGGTGCTACGGCGTCATCGCAAGGCATGAGTAGTGCGACCCAGACCCAGGCATCTGTGTCGACCAAGACGTCTTCCGGGCAAACAGCGGAGTCGTCTAAGAACGTGGGGCAGATAGTTTCACACGTGAGTTGTACCCTTTTGGTGAGTTTGTGTAAAGAGAACTGTGGACTAAGATATAGAACAGGCGGATTCAAGTCTCGTTGGGTTCATGATGGCGTGGGTGCTATATATTTTCTAAAGGGGATAAGTCTTGTGTTTATTTTTTAGGCCGTAAAGTCAATGCCTTGGGAGCTCGGATTGTGAGCCCATATCAAGTCAGTCATATCCATATGGAGCCACAGTGATATTAATGAATGATGCCTCAAAATTTACTGTTATCTGAAGCTTGGGTCTATCTACTAAGATGAAATAGAAAGACAAGCAAGCTTATTACGTGCTAGTTAACGACCCCGGTTAAGTGACAATCACTTAGCGGATATTTTATCTCCGCCTGTAATCGCATTGCTGCAGTTCATCGCCTTTCTTGTTTATGAATTATATGATAGCATAACCTAAGCGCAAAATTGGTAGATATTCTTATGCCGATTTATATAAGGTCTGCATAAAGGGCATTCACATCCGCATAACATGCGGATATGACTCGCCTTTGTGCCACTCCAAAGCCACAGAGTCACCAGGGGCGGTCCAATAATTAACCCGTTGCTTCGAATGAGCTCCCTGAAAGGGGAAAGTGCCAAGTTTCAACAGAGGGCTCCCTCCACGGAGATGCTTTATTCTCAGGGCCATTGCGGTAGGGTCTACGGAGTACAAAGACGTCAGAAGGATTGCAGGACAGTCACCAAGTAAAAGGATCTCTATTCCTACACCCAAGGTGGAAGTAACAGGAGCTACTGAAGTTAGAACCGTGAATTTCTAGCAAGTTCTTCACCGTCGTAGTATGTTGCAGTTGCACTATCTCACCATCGATACTCTTATTCTTGTATTTAATGTGCTTCTACAGATGATAGATCCCTTACAGGAGTTGCGGGGTGACCGAGAAGCCCGAAATAGCTAAGTTTATGAGCCTTGAAGCGGAAATTGGAAATTGAAAAAAGTCCGGCGGTTTCTCGGAGACAGAAAGTCCTGCAAGCGGCTGGGTAAGCGAGAACTTCTTGTCTGGCATTGGCTAGTTTCGACATGTCCGAGAGCCGGGAATCCTTCCAAGCTAACCTCATATACGTAGGATAAGAAATGAGACATTCAGTGACCTGGGATTATTCCGTACTGCCCTTTTGGAAGTCATGGGCCATAATTCAAAGTTACGTTTGCCTAGTGAGCCTGCTAAGGCCTTGGAAATGTCCCGGAAATACTGCACAGTCAGTGCGCTCACCCCTTGAACAGTCTCTAGAGATTGACGATCGAACGTAAACGTTATTTAGAAGAAAGCCAATATTGAAAGGTTAAAGATCCATGGTAGTTCTGAGAACAATGGCAGCATGAAGAGATGCCATGCGTACTGAGAGAAGACTGGAGTCAGTGCTGTCTTCGCTTCGCCAAAACAAATTATTGGCCGTCAGTATCAGGGGCGCTCCTGTATCAGTATGGACACGGCAGGCAGAAAACGTGCCATGTGACAAGCACAATCCTTCCATCTTGAGCGAATGAAATATGGCGGGTAGGGGCCCGAGACACACACCAGCTCTTCACGTCAGACGCTTTCTGACCCCCCTTAGACACGATTAATCCCTCCTGAGCTGAGCTGACCTGCCATTCACTCATTCCCTTTTTGGGCTTACACATCTTCCCGTCCCCTCAGATCATCCAACCGTCCAGTCCCGGATAGAACCTTCGCTAAGTCTTGGTATGGCAGTCACCATGTGTTGAGGGCTACGGGCAGCTATGTTGAGTCAGTTCCTCTGCCATCACGCCTCATCTTCCCCCGCTCTCACGTCCCAATGTTCCAAGGGCACCGAACACTGTCCTCTCGACCGGGACGAGCGACCTAGACATCCAGCGCCGCCTTGTTGCCATTCAACCCTTTCGACGGCGGATCTTCAGCTTCCCCTGAGCGTCGTATCTCATTTCCTTGACACGAAACGGCGACCGAAATGGAATCTTGTCTCGCCATATCCAGTAGCCTCAAAATTCCATGCAATAGCAACCTCTACTTAGCATATCACTACACGGAAGATTGAGCGCTGTAGACAATGAAGAAAATAGAGGGAGGTTGATGAGGGTTCAAATTGTTGATAGTAAGTGACTCCCGACCTTTTGTGCCAGAAACTATGCTCAGTAGACCTCCAAACAAGCTAACTACCATCTGTCCAATGTCGGCATATCTCAAACTCTCCCGATCCATAAGACCTCCTCTCAGTTTCGCGGCATCTGCAGCGGGTCGGGAGATCACTGACCTGCAGATAACTTTGCTGAGCCCTCCATCCTTCTCGACATTCGATCGCAACCGACAAAATTACTGCCATTGAATCTAGGGATTGCAAATAAAAGGCGAGCTATGCTCGCAGTCTTCTTCAGCTCCTGGGCAGAGTAGAGTCCAAGCAACACTCCAGAGCATAGCTTCCCATGCCATTGCCCATTGGGTAGAGGGGCTTGCGCGGTAACTCTCTCCACTTCTAGCTTGTGCCGTCCCCGATCGAGATCAATAAGGAAAGTTAAGCAATGGGTGCGGCAGCCAGGAGTCAGGTATGCTGTTCGGGCCATTTGAGGTACCAGTGTAACCTCTGAATCGCCACGGCTGACATCCGTGACATCAGGAATTCGAACTTGCTCGGCTGGCATATGTCGATTATTACAGTGCCATTGACCGCAGCCGATAAGTCTAAGAATCGAACGGAACTTGGGAGTCGAACCTACCAGCTGCTCGTCGTATACTCGTCGTAGTACAGAAGATTTGTTTCGCCAGGTTGGGTCTTCTGTTGGACCTTCCAGTCGCAGGGAATGCGATCCTCGAAACACTGCACGGGGTAATCTCCCATCAAGAATTCCCAATGCTAATTCAAGTCATGCTGAGTGAAGCATTTACCACACCGCTTGATGACAGTTTTGGCGATCAGGAACGTGAAAGATATCACATCACATTTGCATACCTATTCCACATTATCCTTTTTTTACGATATACCAAGACAACACACACCTCGATTGCTTTTCTAGCTAGAGGTAAGAAAGGAATGATGGAGGAAGTTCTGTTTAATTACGTTAACCAGCATTGACAACCTCAGTAGTCGCACTGCACCTAATAGCAGTCAACATCAAAGCAGTATGATTCATCATAAACAGGTAATTAAGTTAATGGTATGCCTTTTAGATTATGTTTACTTTTTATAATTCTAGGAGTTGTATATTACTAATAGTCGATGTTTAGCAGGTATTCTACAAACACAAAGCTTCCTCGCGCCCATCCTACCTATAAAGACAGAACATCCCCATCTTCTTTTCGATAATTATTGTGGTGCAAGCAAGCCCGACAAAGAACCTCACCCGGCCTCGATCGATATCTTACAGAAACACCTTCTCCTACGAGACCACCTGATCGCACCATGCTTCTCCCTCCGCCAAACGTAGTGCGGGAACTCCAGCCCATAATACAAGGCAAGAAGATACGACGGAGCTACCAGCCCCTACAAGCACCTCGTATGTCTGAGCTTTCAGCCAACATGGCGCGTCACAGCGTGAACATACAGTCCTCAATCTTGAGAGACGATGGCTTGGTCCCTGATCGTTCGCTCGTTGTGAGGACCGAGATTTCCCGCTGTTCACTGTCTACTTTGGTGAAGTGCCTCACAGACTGTGAACCAAGCACAAACAGAGATCAGTTCGTTTCAGCATTCTTTGCGACGTCGGAACTCTTCTGTGCTCCAGAGGAGATACTGTCTGCTCTCATCAGGCGCTTCAATGCCGCTGACTATGCCAAGGCATCTAAGCAAGGATACATCCAGCTTGGAGTATGCCGTGCGCTCAGAGTGTGGCTGGAATCGAATTGGAACCCTGCCACAGATCAACGTATCCTCGCATCCCTTGAGGACTTTGTCACACAGCTAATACACATCGCACTACCCATGTACTCCGCCTTCTTGCTGCACCTTATCAAGGACCTCCCCACCCTGGAGACGGACAAAGCACACGACGATCCTTTGCCCACCGATGAGAAGAACAACCCATGTCAGCATGCAAATCTGGTCACTCTAAAGATGACAAACAACTTCTTTAATGACCGAAACGACCAGTCTCCCATCCTTGACATGTGTCATAGGCACCTAGCATGCCAGATTACCGTCAAGCAGATGAGATTATTCTGCTCTATTCAGAGGAGGGAGCTTCTCGCCGAAAGGTGGATGCTAGACAAGTCAAGTGCTCCGAACGTAGCATCCATGATGCAGCTCAGCGATGGGATCTCCAATTGGGTCAAGCACAGTATTCTCACCGACCTCGACCCTAAGAATCGCGGCGCTATAATAGGGAAATGGATTCTTGTTGCGCAGCATCTCTTCCTGTTAAATAACTTTGAGGGACTCGTTGCTGTTACTTCTGGCTTAGATGATCATTCTGTGTCTAGGCTTAGGGCCTCATGGAACGCAGTATCACTGCCGGTTAAGGAATCACTCCGCTGTTTGCGTATGATCGTTGATCCTTCGGGTAATCGCAAGAAACTCCAAGCCTTGACCGTCACCTGCTCGGGTCCATGTCTCCCCGTTCTCCGCTCATATCTTAGCGAGCTCTTCTTTACTAACGGGCAGTGTAAAGACGGGTCACCTAAAGAAGGAAAGGGGTCCCAAGACTCAGAAAGGATTATCAATTAGGACAAGTATGCGCGCATTGCATCGATCGTTAAGGTGCTGACAAGCAATCAACGTCCTTACGATATCACACCAGATGACAATTTGCAGAGGTGGATGCAGAAAGGCACCTCTGAGCTGTGGTGTAAAGATCAGTCTTGCATCGAGGAGGCATGTTACCAAAGGAGTAGCTTTCTGGAATCTGGGGTGCCACTCCGGAAGAGCCAAACGTTTTTGCGTGCTATTTTTAAGAAGAAGGATTAAGAAGATAGATGCGACTTTTTTCTTTCTTTTCCTCAAAAACTTCTTTCCCTTCTTTTCTTTTTGCTTTTCTTTTAATAATATTACCTTTAGAAATTATTAGCTATTATATGACTACTTGCTTCTACACGATGTTTCCATACGCCTCCCTAGAGAGCTTGGATAACAGGGCTGATAGAAACATTTGATCCAGTAGCTGCAGCCTGAGAACATATACTAAGAAGGTAATA
Organism: Fusarium brevicatenulatum; assembly: GCA_013363135.1. Lineage (NCBI taxonomy): Eukaryota > Fungi > Ascomycota > Sordariomycetes > Hypocreales > Nectriaceae > Fusarium > Fusarium brevicatenulatum. The sequence continues at coordinate 6,086 of JABEEJ010000132.1, read as the reverse complement.
ATTGCCCAGCAACTGAAATCCCATAAATTGTATCCAAACACCTTCAGTGGCATAGCAGACGGGATCATATCATAGTTAAAGTCTTCAATACAATTAATTATTGGTGTACTGCACTTCAGATCGCCTCTATCTGTCTGTCCCTGGTCGTAGGTGATGGACGCCTCATTTGTCCGGGGCGTTCCATTGCAAACCTAAACCGAAGCTGACTGTCCGCCGCCTTGACTGATTGCGTTAAATGTTCCAAGGACTGGAGATGAGGTAGAAGTTGGAGCAATGGTGGGTGATGTCGCTGCATCTGACGTGACGGAAGAGGTGATGGAAACGGTGGCTGCATCAGTCCAAGTAGATATTGATTGCTGAAGAGAGCCAGAGTCGGATGACAAAGTCGCAGACAACGTGGAAGTCTCCGAAGGTTGTAATGAAGTTAACGAGTCGGCAGCAGTCTCAGAACCTTCTTGTAAAGTTGACAAGCCGAAGGTCGCTATTTCACTGATGTTAGCGGGCGGTTCCTTAGAAGGCAATGTCTGAGCACAACTTACTGGAAGCACTTGGCTTGCATGGACCTGCTGCTGCGCCCAGCGCACAGGCCAGTGGGACCACAACGCTGTAGGGCATTGAAGAGAATGGACCGGGTAACGAATGTCAGGATCTATCGGGCAGAGATGAATAAATAGGGCTCAAACTAAGCTAACGAGGGACAAGAATGGAGTGGAGAGAAGAAAAGTTTTGGGGAGGCTGAGGATAGCTGACGTTCTCTATTTGATTCATGTCTGAATAGGAGGGTCAACGTCAAGTTATTTGTTGAAGGAGCTTTAGCGATGAACCACCTAGTGAATATCAAAGGACGTTATCGAGGACGCTATTGATCAGACGCCGCTCAGCTGTGTCCTGAGTGGACAAGCGAAGTGACCAATCTGACTAGAATTGTGTCTCAAACGAATCAACTACATAAGAGATAACTCGAAGAAATGGCTCCAAAGATGAAAGTGACCTGAATCAAGTAGGAAGAAATATGCTTCAGCCAGCAGTCTAAATAAATTACAGTCTGTGGAGCTCTAAGCCAGAAGACAGCGGCCATTTACCAACTCTGTGTGAGAAAACTTGGATATGTGTAAGTAGTTGCTACTCGCGCTCCTTCAAATACCCCTTCAAAGAATCATCCAATGTCCTGCTTTCCCTCAATGGAACTGCATTTCCCTTCTTCGTCAATCCAATCTTATTGTGCCATACAACCTTCATGCCAGCATTCGTCGCACCCTCGACATCCCCTGCACTTCCAGCAACGAAAAGAATATCCTCAGCATCAACCCCTAGCTTAGGCAGGATAGCGTGATATGCTTCCTTAACAAGTTTGTAAAACCCGCTCTCCTCAGCTGTGACAGCAGCGTCGAAAGTAAACGGCGTTTCATATCCAGCACTAGCCTGCTCCTCAACACCATGAATAGCGATATATCCCGAGTGCTTGGAGCAATTGGTGATAACGCCGAGTATGTAGCCCTGCGCTTTTAAAGCTTGGAGAACAGAGGGGACTTCATCCCACGTTTTGATGCTGGACCAGTTGTTGAGGAGCGCCTCAGGCGCTGATGGCGGGAGACCGACTTCTGCGGCGGCTTGTCTGACGAGGTCTTCATAGGGCTTGTAGGAGCCAGCGCCAAAGGTTATTTCGAGATAGCGCTGACGCCAGCGGCCGCCATCTTGGTGGGTTTTTGATGGCGTTGATGCGTCCCATAGATCCCATGAGTTCAAGAGACCAGTGAGGAGATCGAAAACGATGGCTTTGGGTTGCCAATTTTCATCGGTTGGGGCGCTCATCATTGTCAATTTATTCTGGTAATGTGGTTGTAACTGGATATGTGGAAGATGTCTATTGAGTGAAGAGATATTTATTGCACGGCGAAGGATTAAGACCCCCGCTTTTGTAAGGGCGTACTTGACATATCGTGGATTGTGGTGAAAATCAGCCAAATCTCTCCGGTTTAACATATACAATCGGTCACTTGATATCATTTACCGAAGTTCGGCGCAAGAAGCCGAATCATTGTCGTCATCCATTAGAAGTTATATATTTATCTCCAACACGCCGACCTATCAATCAATGCTTATGTTTCGGCATATACTTCGCGCTTCTTTTCCGTCCATATTCATTCTCCATGGCCTCCAGAGCAGCAAGCTTCTCAGTTTCCTCTTGCTCACCATCACTCATCCCAGTAGCCATCTCCTTCTTTGGCTCCCTCAACTTGAGAGGGTCCTTCTGCTTTGGAGCAACCCCCTTGTTTTGTGCAGCCTCTTCTACATCGCTATTCTCCTCCCCGTAGCTGACACTGCGAAGACACTTTGCAGTCTTGGTGACATTCAGATCACAGTTCAGATAGCCGGCCCCTTCTCTGCTCCGATTCCAGGCCTCAAATCCCAGAATGTACAGAAAATTGTCCATAATGCGGTCTTCCCACTGAACGGGATCGAAACCAGCTTCAGAAGAGAATACTTGAGCTGCAACCAACGCCTTGATGCACTGGGATATCTCTTTCTTAATTGCCTTAGTTGTCCTTGGTATCTTGCCATCATGGGCTTCAATGTATGGTTGGAAGCGCGAAAGGTAGCTGTTGAATGCTACTGGAACCCAGTATTTGTAACCATCGTCCGAGACGAAGTCCTCAGGGAAGGACTCTATAGCACCGAGAAACCACATAATGGAGAGGATAGTATCGATAACCTCCTGCCAGTCTCTGTTCAGGTGTCTCCACCGTGAAGGATCTATCTCACGCTCTTTCGGTGGATGCGTCTGTGGCAGTGTTGCCAATCGGAGCAGTCCATCAACCTCTCCACATGCGATGAGACCTTTGATGCCCGTGATTCGTTCAGTGCTGCTGAATATATAAGAGTTTGTTGAAGTCCATCGCGTAATCTGCATCGCAACTGGTCGCAGCTGATCTTTTCCTCTAACAGCTCGACTGAGAGGTACTGTGTGAATCGCATCGAGAACTTTGTCCGAGAAGAGCTTCGAGTCTCAGGTAACATCTCTCGGTTGAGAAGTCTGAGCTTCGGTTGCAGCTATCACTTTAGCAGCCAGCGTTTTGGCGAAACGGCGGACGCGAGGAACCCATTCTGCTAGGGATTCTCGTGGCACAAGAATAAGTGGCTCACATTTGCCATGTTCTGCTGCGAAGGATTGATAAGACCTCTTGTACCACTGGTCTTGCCGTTGAGAGTGGGTTGCAACGACTTGGAAATGCTGCGATAAAAGAGCCTTAAGCTCATCAGTGACAGCTTCGAAATCCTGCATGGTCAATATTTGAAATCTTCCGTTTCTTTGAATTTAATGTGCAACGTCCATTCTGCTTACGGGGGATTCCACTTCATTTAACAGTGTGTTGGTCATGCTTGCTCAGCCACGCCGCTTGACTCATCTAACTGGAAGCCCGTGCCAAGTCTTTAAATAGATCAGCTAGCGCCAGCCATTGCGTAGATTAGTATAAGCAGGCGTTATGATACAAGGCCACGATGAACATTGAATTGGGCAGAGGATACAGGTACGGCTACAATTTCGACTCTCAAATGGAGATCCCCATTTCTCCCAATCGACGTTCAAGACTCTTAGTCGCTTTACTTCAATCCATCGATTACATCTAACCTCTTGCCATACATCTCCGCCCAATCGTAGTACATGTCGTAGGTCTTGTTACGCAAGTTTCAAATAACGAGGATGTAACCAGCCGTGCAATATATAATGATTGATTGATTCCTCTCGTCCTAATAGCTTCCTTGACTCAAATAATTCTTAAAGTGCTACTAACAAAGATGTCGTTTGGGTATGGTGTCGGTGACGCTATCGCCGTGCTAGGCCTCTTCGAGCGCATTGCCATCGAGCTGCGAAATTATAAGGATGCTCCAATGCATTTCCAACAACTTCGTGCCGAACTAGATCTGATGCGGGGTACCTTGAAACGTGTCTTGTCCCTGGAGCCAGAGTCTGAGGCGGAGCGCGAAACTTTGGAGCAGATTAGAGCCATTGTCATCTACTGTGCTCGACCGTTACAATCCATGGCTGATAAGATGAGGAGCAAAGAAAGCAGTCTAGGCCATTTCAAAACCACCAGGAGCCTGAGGAGCGTCGGTACAAGACTTCACTGGTCTATGATCGGTCTAGATGAAGTCCAGGAACTAAGAAAGACTGTCATGTCTCAGATGGCTGCTATCAATGTCCTGCTGAGTGTGCAGCAACAGTGAGCCTCTCGCCAATTCGAAAGGTACCAGACGGCTGAAGTTTGTATAGGACCAGCATCAGGCGGCTCGTATTGCAATCACATGCAGTCGGGGCTACCCAGTCCACGATGATCGAGAAGTACGCAAATGCCATGGCTGGCCACGCGTCCAACATCTTAAGCATTACTTCCAGAACGCAAAGCGCAATCGATAATCTGGCGGTGAGTACCAGTATGCAAGCAGAAATACATTCAAAGCAGACAAACGAAATAAACGAAAGCTTGAAGGCCATGGAGCGAAATATGCATCATATGACGCTGAAGAGCGAACAGAGTACAGCTGTTGTCAGTCACCAGACTACTCTTATCACTCGCCATGCCAAGACCTTGTATCAACTGATGCAAGATATCAAGCGGCTATTCTTCTTGTGCATATCCCCAACAATGAACAAGGTCCATCAACTAACATATTCACAGTCTTGCGAGGTGTTCCAGAGAAATGCTAGAGGCAATTAGCAAAAATACGTACATTTACCTTACTGGATAGCCATACTATGTCACTGACAAAAGACTAGGCGTATGCTCCTAGATATTCGTGTGCAGCTAAAACACATAGTTAGCGCCATCGAAGCTATACCACTTCATCTCACGCTTGACATCGTTCGGCTAGACGATGTACACGGGGAGAGTTGGGCGCTGCCACTGCAGGCTTGTAGAACTTGGGAAGTAGGTACTCTCGTTCCAGTCACTGGGAAATAACTCCTAAGAGTCACAGTCGTTCAAGGAGATTCTCCAGTTCGTTGTGTATCCCAACGAAAGGCCCGGAGCAAAATACATTACAAATAACCTCTTTACGGTGGCACAAGCAAAGACTGGCAAAGAGGTGAATCAAGAAACATGGGGAACCTTGATTAAACCAGGTTTTCATCTGGAGCAGGCAGTCGTTCTGAAAATGAATTACTGGCTTGAGAGATGCCTGGATCCAAAGTGTAACGGAACACTTGTCGACCAAGTCCTCGAGTTTGGAAGTGGACAGGTTTGGTGAGTTATATATCCAACTGCACATAGGTTTTCGGCTGACTTTATATCTGAACAGTAATGTCTGTTCCCGAAGTACCAAGACAGAGTTTGTGAAAACTCGCGTGGTCGACTTATACAACGAGGCCCCCTACTCGCACGACCCAGTTGAGCGATTCGCAAGCCTTACCGGCACCAAGAGGAATTTTGGTACCGAGCTGCCACCAATAGACATGGATGAAAAGATAGAGACGTTTCGCAGGGTCAAGTTTCTACACCCGCAGCATCCATTATCAAATGAGAAGGGCTGCTATGACCCAAAGCTAAACCCTGCAGTCGCACACGCATTTTCGGGCCTTGCAACCCTTTCTCCTGTAGAAGGAATACACTACGAGAACGCAGTCGAAGATGCCAGGGAACATCTCGAGACTTCTGTCAAACTAGGTATAGTGGCCCACCAGATCTCTAGTAGACCTAGCTTCTAAGATGCTGTAGACAGTTCGATCCCCGAGAATTGGTATCTGTTGAGTCGAGCGTGTATGATGGCTAAAGACTACGAAAGGGCTTACCAATGTCTACAAACCGCGATATCTCTCGAGAACTGCTGTCCCTCATTCTGGATCACACTGGGCATTCTATACTTCAATATCGGTCAAAGTCGCAATTGCCTCGATGCCCTGACTAACGCTGTAGAGCTGAATGCCCATATCTGGGAGCCTTGGTACAATCTCGGCGTTTTGGTGCGTCTTTCGCTCTCTTGAGCTGGTGATATGTTGATTGATACTTAAAGCTTATGACGCCTCAGCGAGGCATATTAAGCCACTACATTAAAAAATCCTATTTAATTCTAGCTTTTAGAAGGCAATA